>OOFE01027845.1:0-14945 GCA_900323365.1 Monocentris japonica | reverse complement strand
GTCATGGACAAGTCAGGCAACTTGATTGAGGAGACCAAGAGGGCCATCACCAAGCCGGGAGACCCAGAGAGTCAGCAGAGGCTGGCCCAGGTCAGACAGACATGAGGAGGGAAAGGAAAGGGGGACGGAAGTGGGTGGAATATAAGTAGACACTAGAGAGGGCTTTCAGGTGATTCAACATACCCTCTGGTCCTCAGCTCTTGGGCAACAATGACTGTGAACAGCTGATTGTGTTTCTAACCGTGGCCATCTCAACAGTATGGAATACACATGGATAATTTCTGACTGATAAATCTGATTGATTTTGATATGCCTGTTGGCTAGGTAATAAGGGAACTTGAATGACTCAGCTTTGTTTATGACTGAGCCTTTGATTTCCAAGTGGAGAAGGCATGCAGACAGGCAGCGTACTTGTGGGAAAAATGATAGTGGATGATGTCTGAACCACCATTTCAGTTTAAACATGAATTAAACACACCTGCTAAATTATTAGATGCAGGCTTGGTGCTGACAGTGGGTCAAATGACAAAAAGACAACTGAGTATGTCTAGAGACATGGGCCAATAAGGACATCAGTTTGGTCTGAACTTCGTTGAAGATATTCTTAGGTCATCCAGTTCTTCACATCAGCACATCCTATAATACTGCTAACACAAGGGGATCTTTTGGTTTAACTAAATTCTTGCAAATAAAATAACTCGGGGCTTTTGTCTGCAGTTTTTGTAGGCATTACAAGTAGGCCTATTCAAGCCAAGATATTCTAATAATGAATACAGTCAACCTTTTTGTCCTACCTGGACTGTAGACTGGTACAGGTCTCTCCAGCGGTAGATATGTGCTGCCATATCACTGGTGCCACAATGTTCGTTGAAGAGACAGTGGACTGTGGCAGAATGTAAAAAGAGTGGGAATAAAACAAGTATTGTTTTTGCTATAATTATATTAGTAATATAGCAATTATTTACCTGTGGGAAGCCCTCCACATACTACAGTATGATGGTTATGGTAAGTGGTAAATAATCAATAGTAAGAGTAATAATGCCAGCAATACTCAGTGACTAATAACCATTTGGCAAGAGAAGAGGACATAATAACATGAGATTAGATGCAACTTTATTGATCCCTGTGGGGAAATTGGGTTGTTGCAGTCGCAAAATAGTAATAGGATGCAGCAAAACACAAGGACATCAAAATCAAGTACAAATATAAGAGTGAAAAGTATGAAAAATAGGAAATATGATGTGTCTGTGTTGTAGGTGGCTAAAGCAGTGTCTCAAGCCCTGAACCGGAGTGTGAACTGCCTTCCAGGCCAGAGGGATGTGGACAACGCCATTCGCACCGTGGGCGAAGCCAGCAAGACACTACTAGCTGATTCTGTGAGCACTCATTCCTCCTTCATACTAACCAAAGGCCAAAAGCAACACACCTTGCTCTTACAAAGCTGGCATGAAGTTGTTTGCTGTATTTTCTAATATTTAGTAAGACTTCTACTTAATGAAGATTGCATGTTTGGTTACCTCGCACACCAAACAAATGAGAGAAGCATCAAATTTTGTAATTTATTCTCTAAGAATGACTCTGTGTGAACAACTGCAGCCCAGAAAAAAAAATCTGACCAAGTTCAATGTGAAAAATGTGCGGTTTTCATCTGCCCTCCATAGTTCCCGTCCAGCGGAAGGAGTTTCCAGGAGGTTCAGGCTCAGCTGAATGAGGCAGCTGCTGGTCTGAACCAGTCAGCCAATGAGCTGGTTCAGGCGTCCAGAGGAACCGCCCAGGGCCTAGCCAGGTCCACCAGCAAATTTGGGCAGGACTTCAGCAACTTCCTCGAGGCCGGTGTTGACATGGCTGGCACATCCCAGGTCAGCAAAATGTAGAGGCTACTTTCAGAGGATTTTTTTGGAGCACTTGATCAGCAGACCATCCATTGAGCAAGGGAGAGATATTCTCTGACAACAAGAGAGATGCACGTTACGTGATGTACCATAGTGGCAGTGGTTAGGCTTATTGTAACGGACGGCATAGTATGTAATGGACTATGGAGTAAGTTGACCCATCTTTTAATTAATTAATTTCTAACTAGCTGTAATAAAGAAAATTCTTAGGCATTATCATTTTCATTTCATTGTCGAAGGATTTTATTTAACAGTGAGTCACTGATGTGGTTTGACAAAATCTATATATGATGGGAACAAAACTGCATATATACAGTCACTATTGCAATGCAATAAGATGCTGAATTGAACTTACTTCCTTCTTACCCACTCACCTTCAGTCTAAAGAGGACCAGACACAGGTTGTGTCAAACCTGAAGACCATCTCCATGTCTTCTAGCAAGCTGCTGCTGGCGGCCAAAGCCCTCTCCACCGACCCCAACTCACCCAACCTCAAGAACCAGCTGGCAGCTGCTGCTCGGTAAGAGAAGACGCCATCCTTCATTAAAACTATGGAATTAAAGTTTATGGTTTGTTTACTGGGACGATTATTTTGAGGCATTATTTTGTGCACTTCTTAAATCCTGGAGTCTTTATGAAATGCTGAAGAATGGGATAAGGGTCTAACCAAAGACACATAGTTCTGATATGACATTGTTAGGTAGTGAGTGATCAGCATCCCTTGGGAGAACTTGGGGGAGGCATCAGCCACCCCCAAGTTCTCTCTGTACTTGTCACTAGTATTTTCAATGACAAAGTCTGTTGGTGCATCCCTGGACAAGTAGTATTGCTGCTAATTCGACCTGTGTGTCAGAGATAGGAAAAGATAGGTAGAACAGAGTGTTGTAAGTAATGTTAGGAAAAGTTACAAGTGATTACAAATTCAAGAGCTATAGGGCTTGAATTTGGGCTTGATTTTTGTGAATCAAGGCAAGGTGCAGGTCTAAAGTCTAGGGCGCAAGTGGGTGTATCCAGTCTATTTTGGTATTTTGGTGACCAAAGGCGCAACGGTGGTGCAGTGGCCAAAGAGGTTGGATTAAGAGGAATAGATTATCAGGACGCATTAACTTTTAAGTTCTGTTCACCTTTTAGGTCAGTATAGGGCAGGGCATGCTAATAATTTTTGCTAGTATTGGTAAATGGTAACCCACAAAGTCAAGCGTTCATTCAAGTTTTTAAGTATTCAGTACGTACTGAATTAATGTCTCGTTCAACAATGCTTTACTACATCAAAGAGCGGGTTTGAAAGTGAGATGACTTTGTCTGTGAGGTATAATTCAATAGATTGATTTAGCTACACAGAAAGCTTGCAATGCTTACATGGCAGTCAGTGGTACTTTCATCTGCACTGTAAATAGTGGCAGTAAGTACAGTAACTAGACCCATTTAGTGTGCTCAGTGTTGTGTTAACCCATAAGGTCATCGTATTCCCCAGTAAACTCCTTTCTGTAAGTCTAATAAGTCACCGCAACATGTATACAATTTTTACACATCTACTTTAACAAACAAAAAGGATCCAGATGAGCAAAAAAAATAAAGCATGACCTTTCAGGGATTACAGGAGGTTTTTTTTCCAGCAATATTCTGTTTGACTGGTCAGTTTTAATCTTTGTTACTCTGAAAAATTGTCATAAATCTCCAGGATTTACATTATGATCAGAGATGTTCATGTAATTTCAGTTGATCTCTGATTTGGTACTTTAAGATTTTATTTTACTCTATTTTACTGAGACAAGCTATTCCGCCAGATTCTTATTTCTTTCCAGAGATCGGTAGCAGCTGAGTATAGGGTTTATTTTGATTTCTTCAAGACAGTTACAAATGTATCTGCCACCTAGTGACAAGTTGGCATATTGTGCCTTGTACTGGCAGCATTTTGTTCCAAGAACTTTATTGTACTAAAAACAGCACCTGAAAACAGCTCAGCTCTGCAGGTATTGTTTAGGTTTTGGTTAGGTTTTTTATCCCAGGAAGCCAGTATTTCTGGTCACCAGATTTCACTGCCATAGAGTAAAATTGGTAAAATAACATTATAAATTAATTTTTTGCCAAATTATAATCAGTGGATCAAATCTCTCTCTTCTCTCTTTCTTTATCTCTTTTTCTCTCTCTACAGGGCAGTTACAGACAGTATCAACCAGCTCATCACCATGTGTACTCAACAGGCTCCAGGCCAGAAGGAATGTGACAACGCTCTCAGAGAGCTGGAGGTAGCTACCTTCTATCATCCATCCATCCATCTTTTCTTTCCTCTTCTCCTTACCCTTGTATTCTGTTGCTTTTATTCCGCCTGTTTTGGTATATTGGATAACTTTCTTAACCAGTAAGCCAGGCTTACTGAAAGCAGTTTTAATTAAGCTTAAGCAGGACCAGGCTCATCTGGTAGGACACTTATTTTTGAGGGGGGCGCATTTTTGCCTTTAGTTATCAGTAGGTAGAGGGACAGGAAAGATTGGTAGAAAGAGGGGGGATGACATGTGTCAGAGGTCCTGGGCTGGATTCAAACCCAGGACATCGCGGTTACATGTTACATATAGGCTCGGCAAATAGGCATTCTAAAGAGCATTTTGTTAAATTGTACATAAAACTGAGCATTTTCACCATTTGCTCTCATTTATTTATGTTGCAAAAGTGAGAGGCAGGGGTGAGGAATAGGTGCCTCTGTGTCTCTGTTGGGGATATCACTGAGGGGGAGCCCTGGCGTGCATGGTGAGCCTGGCGGTGGCAGACTCTGAGGGGTGTTGGGGGAGGGAGTAGTGCAGGTGGTGAAGCAGACGTCGTGGCTCTGGCAGCCCTGCAGTCTGGAGGATAGAAACTAAAGTGCAGCGTTAGACATGTGTCACACATAGTTCCACCTCTCCCCCAGACTACTAGAGACAGGGCTCTTCCTTTATATCAGCAATGACGGGGTCCTGCGACAGGACTGCTCCCAGGCCGGTCTCCAAGGCGTCAGTCTGTAGGACGAATGGCTGACCACTGACCCCCAGAGCTTAATGAGCTTTAGACTGCGTGTTTTGTTTGCATGCATGCATTACATTATATTAGCCTGTATCTGTATCCAGAAGTATCTCAACCAAAACAGGAAGAGGACTGCCTCATTATGTATTGCTCTACTTGTTTGTACACGAACAAATACACAGAAAATAACTGACAGTTTCATGTTACCTTCTTTATTTATATATCTTTCTGCAGATCTGAAGTCTTGCTTCCTCTCAATTCAACTTTATTGTCATTATAGTATGCCAGAGGACATGTCTGTTGTCATACGTATTTATTTATTTATGTTTTATTTATGTTTCCAAAAATCAATATACAGTACAAGTTGTGAACAGGTTACCATGTAATCGTTAAAAAGGAAAGAAAAAAGATTATCACAAAAACCAGACACAATAAACAACACAGGGATAGAAGACAGATGCAGAAGATATTTTATTGAATGTCAAATAACAATATATATATTAAGAAAAAGAATATATTGAGACATGGACTGAAAGACATTTTGCATTGGGTTACCAGTAGTTCACGGGGGGAAGCAAGTGGTGAGTTGTCTTTGCAACAGTGATGTAAAACAGTACCACTTAGGGACTCAAGGGATCACCAAAGTCATCAAATATTAAATTCTACTGGTAGCAGCTTTAAATTTGAAACCATGGAAACTAAAACTCTCCATTGAAAGCCAGGATGATGAAGATAATAATATATGCTTTCCTTGCAAAATAGCCTTTTCCTCACTAGTCAGCTGGAGGAATATGCCTATAATCAGTCTATGGTTGTCTCATCAATGTGTTAAAGTTTTAGCTTGTGTGTTGAGACTGTGTTCTATCTCTGTGTAGTCGGTGAGGGGGATGTTGGAAAACCCTACTGAAGCTGTCAATGACCTCTCTTACTTCGACTGCATCGACAGCGTCATGGAGAACTCCAAGGTAGGAGAAAACACCACTCCTTTCTCTCTCCCTCCTCTCATTTCTTCCATATCACTCAGAGAACGACGTGGTCTATATTGTCGTGTCTTCCCAACACCTCAGGTCCTTGGTGAGTCTATGGCCGGCATTTCCCACAACGCCAAGAACTGTAACCTGCCGGAGTTTGGTGATTCGGTCAGTGGCGGCTCCAAAGCCTTGTGTGGCCTCACTGAAGCAGCTGCACAGGTAAAAAAAAAAAAAAACAGCATTATTGTAGTATCAGACTCTGTAGTCGAAAGGAGACCTGTGTGTGTGTGTGTGTGTGAAATTTAACATTTGTATTTTTTTTCTTGTATTTGAATATAATGTTGTGTCTTTGTAACTGTTTTCATACATACAAAAACCTAATAAATATATGTTTAAAAGAAAAGAAACCACTTAATGGAACCAGATCACATTTGTGTGTTCATGGGCTTGTCTAATTGCCATGGTAAATCTCAGAGGAATATAAACTAACCTCATCCTCTATGATTATTTTACATAACTGCTCTCTGAAGTTTGATTCACTGATTCTAAAGGTGTTAAGTTCATTATTTGCTGACTACAACTTGCCAATATACACAATTATTTGAGTCAAAACAAATGATGCTTCATTTGTTTAAAACGGTGTAATAGTACCTATTACTGTACCATAGTAATATTTTTCTAGTATTTGACCTGTAATATTTTTTACTCAATTAACTCAATTCTAAAAATGTGTGGTGATGGGGAAAAATGACATTACCTTGAAAACATCTGCAATACACATGATTTTTTGAAAGTTGGAAAAAAGGCAACACTGGGCTGCAGTGGTCATTTGTCCCTATTATTCACAGGCCCCATCACTGAATCATGGGTATATTCATATCAAATGATGCGCAGCATCATGTTAGGTATATGACATATTTTGCTATTTTGAAGTATTGAAGTAAGAGCTATTTTGCTCTTAAATAAAACAATTGTAACTTAAAAGGAATCATACATCCTTCAGTAGGCTATACACTATAATGATTAGGGGGAGATGTTTATCTTCACTTCTGATTGTGCCACCTATAGGAATAGAATAGCATAGAGCATAATTGTCCTCAGATCATTTTTTAGAGTTTGTAGTGGCAATGCTTTGTGCATACATAGTTAAACATAGGACATAGAACATGTCATAGAATGTATACAAAAATATTTTATCTCCATTGATGGCAACTCCTGTTGCTATGTAATATGCTATTATAAATTAAAATCTATTTACATTTTAGAATTCCACAAAGAGAAAGAATGTACTCAATTCAGGCCGTTATGAATGGAGATACAGGTGATTTTAAGATTGAGGACAGCAGAGGATAGCGATGGAGAAAACAAAACAGAATAAAAAGGATCAGGACTTTGGAAATGACAGTGAAAGTGAGAGTGAAAGCCGAAGTGATGGCCAGAGAGAAAGCGAGAGAGAAGGCAAGAGAGAAAGCGAGAGTAGCGACATTGAGGATAGGCCTGGCAAAGTACAGCACAAGCAAAATGGTCTGACCGAATGCTAAATTAATTAAAATATTTTGCAATGTTTTCACAAAATCCTCACAAAAACAAAAAAAATGCCCAAAGTTCAATGGGAGAAAAAAAGATTTGCATCAATAAAATCAACGCTTGGTTATTGTTGAAGGTTTCATCCTGTAAATGACTCTGATTCGTCTGCGGTGATTGTCAGTTAGGTGTAAACTGACCAATGATGTCCATGCTGTCATGTTGTCAGGCTGCCTACCTGGTGGGAGTATCAGACCCCAACAGTTCAGCAGGTCAGAAGGGCCTGGTGGACCCCTCCCAGTTTGCCAGGGCTAACCAGTCCATTCAAATGGCCTGCCAAAACCTGGTGGATCCAGCCTGCACCCAGTCCCAGGTAGGTATCAACTTCACACCAGTGCCACACCGATATGTACAGTTTGACTATTATTGTCATAATCATTCTAGTCCACCATGGTTAATCCGTCTTTTATCCACTTGTCTCACTTCTGTCCACTATTTTCTTTTCCCCAGGTGCTCTCTGCAGCTACCATTGTTGCAAAACATACCTCTGCACTGTGTAACGCCTGCCGCTTGGCCTCCTCCAAAACCCCCAACCCTGTTGCCAAGAGGCAGTTTGTCCAGTCAGCCAAAGAGGTGGCCAACAGCACAGCCAACCTGGTGAAGTCCATAAAGGTTTGTGGCTGGAGTCTGCTTCAAATTCTCATCGCTGCACAGTGCAAAGCCCTAAGAAGGTTTTTTTTATCCATGTTGCATGAAAGCAAATGTCTGAATAGATGTGGAAGTTAATGATGATCACGTAAATGCTGCAGGGTTATCCCACGTCATTGAGCTGAACTGTGTCTTTACTTTGACAGAGACTCTGTCAAGTGAAAGCTCATGATGAGATATATCTAGTGCCAAAGACATATCACTGGAATCATGACAAATGGAATTAATCCTGTGCAGGCTTTGGATGGAGCGTTTAACCAGGAGAACAGAGAGAAGTGTAAGGCTGCCACTGGGCCTTTGATAGAAGCTGTGGACAACCTGACTGCCTTTGCCTCCAACCCAGAGTTTGCCAGCGTTCCTGCCCAAATCAGCCCTGAGGTATGCTGCCGGTCACTGCACCACTATCTCCACTCCAAACACCAGTCCACACATCATAGCCCTGAATCACTTCATAACTGCGTTCTCACATTTGCAGTTATAAGCTGTTTTGTGGCATTTAAAAGGGCTTCCAAAGGACTTCCCAGTTCCCAGTTTTTTTTTAATTCCTTGACCATAACATTTCTTGTGACACTGATAATGTTTACAGGACTGTAATAATATGAGCTATTTTACATGGTGGTTCATTTCAACAAAGCCCTGCCATTCTGTACATTACTGTGCATTAGGTCAGGGGTTCTCATTTTCATGTACCAGACCCCCAGATAGACCTGCATTAGTGCACAAACCTCAATTTGATGTGATTTAGCCCCAGGGACCCTTATTGGAAGATCTTAGTAGTTGTTGATTTAGTGTTTTATAACTGTCTGCACTGTGCACAGGGGAGATTAAAGTGGTTAGATACAAACCTTGCATTACAACAGCCAATTTTGTACATTCTCTTAATTGGGATAATTTCTTGTGAATTAAATTATAGTGAAACCAAACTATTGCTCATTTTGCTGGGCACTTCTGGTACCGCCACAAGGACCCCTGGAGGTTCCCAGACTCTACTTTGAGAACCAATCTATTATGCAATTCAATATATCCATAGCTACAGTTGATGGGTCTTCACCGTGATTTCCATTATCTCCCACCTCCCTCAGGGTCATGCAGCCATGGAACCCATCTTGGCAGCGGCGAAGACTATGCTGGAGAGTTCTACTGGTCTGATCCAGACCGCCCGCTCCTTGGCTGTCAACCCCAAAGATCCCCCCAAGTGGTCAGTGCTGGCCGGACACTCCAGGACTGTTTCGGATTCCATCAAGAAACTCATCACTAACATGAGGTATACCATGTGTTAAATAGAGAAACAATAATAATGATAATAACTAGATTAAGTACATTTTCTGAAGAAAATGTGAGTGTGCTTGCTGACAACAGTCTTGTTGACTTGGTAGTCACTGCAAGTGGTTAAGTGATTCCAACTGGTTGCTAGGGTGTCACTTGGTGGTTGCTAGGTGATTACTGTTGGATGCCAGGGCATTCCTAGGTGGTTGCTGGGTGATTATTAGTTGTTGCTAGAGTCTCACCAGGTGGTTGCTAGGTTATTAGTACTGGTTGGTAGGATCTCAATAGGTGGTTGTTAGGTCATTACTAGGGGTTGCTAGGATCTCAGTAAGTGATTGCTAGCTCATTCATTACTAGTTGTTGCTAGGGTGTCACTAGATGATTGCTAGGTCATTACTAGTGGTTGCTAGGGTGTCACTAGGTGATTGCTAGGTCATTACTAGTGTTTGCTAGGGTCTCACTGTGTGGTTGCTAGGTCATTACTAGTGATTGCTAGTTATTACCAGTGGTTGCTAGGGACTCACTAGGTTGTTATTAGGGGATTACTAGTGGTTGTAGAAGTAGTAGTAATACTGGTAGTAGTTGTAGTAGTAATGGTTCTAGTAGTAGTCATGGTACTAATCGTAGTACTAGTAATAGTAGTAGTACTGGTATTGGTAGTAGTTATAGCTGTAGTAGTTGTTGTGGTACTAGTAGCAGTAGTAGTAGTCAGGGCTGAAGTGGGACTCATTTTCAGCCTGGGAGTTCCATGCCTCAGACCAGCCCACTTCCACAGGCTCATGCAACCCTTTCAGGTACTCAGGTTGGCAAAGGAACATGCCTAAAAAGTCCTACATGTTATTGTTTCATCCACTCATAACATGAAATACCCCTGCACCCTCTGAGCCACCCATGTAATTATCTGCTGATATTATCATATTGACAGACCTCTTTGCCTCTGGGGTTTGCAACATTATGTCGTCAGTACCCACATTTCTGAGACATTTTTGTGCTGATACATACAAGCACTAATATTTGGCCAATATGCTGCATTTGGTATTAAAATTTAAATACTCAGAGGGCTTTGTGGATGGTAATACTGTACGTCCCTCTCTACCCAGGATACATGTGGAGTAGCCCTTTGATCATTTACACTGACATTTTTATTTGTGAGCAATAGCTGGACATGATGCTAATAGAATGCAGCACATTGTTTATGTCTAGCTTGTTCAGCTTTGTTGTCCTTTGTTGTCCTTGTTTTTGCTGTAAGTCTATTCTGTGTAAGTACTTGAGAGCAATGGAGAAACCGGAGTCAAATTCCTTGTATGTGTACACATACTCGGCGAATAAAGCTAATTCTGATGTACTGTTTTCTGCTGAATAAGACTGGCAGAAATTGTCAAAATCCACTCTGAAATGTTCACAAAAACTAAAGTCCACAAAACTATCAAGAGGCAGTAATAATTTGACAATAATTTGAACTGTTTGATTCAACATATTGTGGATTTTTTAGAAATGTTCCATGAGAAGACAATTTTCTAAAAAGAATCCTATATTCCATAATCCTAACAGCACACGTACAAAAGACCAAAATGGGTGGCACACACAACATAACATTAGCCCTAGTTTGACAAATTCACAAGATTTCAATACAAAATGCTGTGACCTAGTTTGGCTTAGATTGAGACTTTTTCTGTGCACATTGATTATGAAGATTTGGTTCAAATGACAAATTCTGGGTCTTATGTTGTTCAGTTCATCTTACATGTATCAACCCTTAGGGGCTATAATAGTGGTTCCAGTGCCAGATTTTAGGGAACACAGAGATGACACTTAAAGAACTTACAGTACAATTTCATTGAACAGAAATGTAAAATATTGCATTCTCTTTTAGCCACTGTATGTATTTCATTCTGTTTTCCCCAAAGAATTTTTTTCTACAATTATCTCAATTTGTGTGTGTGTGTGTGTGTGTGTGTACAGAGAAAAGGCTCCTGGTCAGAGGGAGTGTGATGAAGCTATTGAGGTGCTGAACGGCTGCATCCGCGAGGTCGACCAAGCCTCCCTGGCTGCCATCAGCCAGCAGCTCACACCCCGAGAGGATATCTCTCAAGAGGTACAGACAAACACATACACTTTCGCTCTCTCAATTTCACATATGCATTTGCCATGAGTGTTTGATGAAAAGTATTGTCATAGCATCAAAATGCAATTGGAACTCATAAACAATAGAAATACATAGCAGATAACTGCACTTGTATGAATCTGTGTGTGTGTGTGTGTGTGTGTGTGTGTGTTGCAGGCTCTCCATGAGCAGATGGCTGCCTCGGTCCATCAGATCAGTAATTTAATTGAACCAGTAGCCATTGCCGCTCGGTCCGAGGCCTCCCAGCTCGGCCACAAGGTAAAACACAGAGCCCAACACTACAGAACTGATATGTTACAACTGCTTACATGCTTATGGTCCAGCTGAAGGCAGAATAGGGCTACATGCACATGGGTTAAGCCTATTTCCAAGCCATAATGTTCCTCTCATACGTCTGTGAAGCCAGGCTATAGATCTTTATACTGTTAACAGACATGCAACTCTAAACCTAATGTCAAAAAGAAATTTGATTTTTAAAAAAGAACTAATTCAAAAATCATTGTAGTCATGCTTATTACTTAGTATTGGTGTCAAACTCTCTGTGCCTTATAACCCATAGTTTCCTAGTCTTACTGCTCTCCTTTCTCTCCCGCCCACTTGTTCCAGGTATCTCAGATGGCAAGCTACTTTGAGCCCCTAATCATGGCAGCCATTGGTACAGCATCGAAGATCCTCAGCAGCCAGCAGCAGATGGCAGTCTTAGACCAGACCAAAACCTTAGCAGAGTCAGCCCTGCAGATGCTCTACACTGCCAAGGAAGCCGGAGGAAACCCCAAGGTAGCAGACATATATACAATGTAATGTTGAGCCTGCTAGATGAGGTAGTAATGTAACCTGGGCAGATGAAGCCCCTGTCTTATTTCAGCCTTTGTACTGGAGGCCATAACAGAGCAGAGGACTAGGAAGAAGGTGCTACAATATGACATTTACTGTATTGTGCTTTTGCTGAACTTAGAAGTGGCTACAGCGGCCAACTGGCTTCTCACAACAGTTTAAGAATAATATAGTAACTAAAATATTTATTTATATAGTACCATTCAAAAAAGTCACAAAGCACTTCATAAAGTGTTGATAAAAACAGCAAATCAACTGCAAATATAAAAGCAAGGCAGGCATCATAAAACAGAGGTCATTAAAGCTTAAAGCATTACATAACAGCAAGTCTATAAAAATAGGTTCTAAGAAGTCATTCATAAGATGATACAGATTTAGCAGCCTGAGCTCCTCAGGGAGGTCATTCCAAAGTCTAGGAACCCTGGCAAAGAACAGATAGTCTCTTAGGCCCGATCGCCTTGTGTATGTTGATGTTAGGGTTTTTATGATGTCTTGTACTGTGTTTTGCTGTGGCAGATAAACTCCTATGTCCTCAGTGTGTCTCTCTGTGGGTTTTGTATTTGTTGTTGACCTCTGTGTTCTTGTGCAGGATAACCAGTTCAGTTCCAATTCAGTTTTCCTGAAATGTATCTAATCCAAACTCTGCATTTGCCCCAGGCGGCCCACACCCAGGAGGCCCTAGAGGAGTCGGTGCAGATGATGAAGGAGGCAGTAGATGACCTGGGTGCCACCCTGGCCGAGGCAGCCAGCGCAGCAGGTGCTGTGGGTGGCATGGTGGACTCCATTAACCAGGCCATCAATAAAATGGAGGATGTGCCTGGAGACGAACCCGACGGCACCTTCGTTGACTACCAGACCACCATGGTTAAGACGGCCAAGGCCATCGCCGTGACTGTGCAGGAGATGGTAAGGGAGGCTGGTGGGGGGTTTGTATGTGTTACCACCATACCATTAAGTGCTTTTAACAGGGGTAAAAACAAAAATACTTGAATTTTAGCAGTGCTCCCAATGGGTTTTTAACAGTTAGAGCCATGAAAAGCGCTCCAATATGTGCTGATTGCTGTTTGTTAAAACTGATCTACTTGGTGTGGATGCACTTATAGAAGCTATTGAAAATAGACTGTTTTGGTTAATCACTTGTCCTCAGGTAACCAAGTCTAACACCAACCCTGATGACCTGGGAGGATTGGCCAACGAGCTGACCAATGAGTTTGGAGAGCTGGCCACTGAGGCCAAATATGCTGCCATCACTGCAGAGAATGATGAAGTAAATAGAACTCACCTCACCATAACATCTTGGCATTTGACATGCTACATAGACCTTTCCACCAAGTTGCTGATGTTGTTGATCTGACTCAGTCTCCCTGTGTTTGTGTGCAGATTGGTTCCCACATTAAGAAGCAGGTAGGCGAACTGGGTTTCAGCTGTACGGGCCTGGTCACCAAAGCTGGAGCTCTGCAGTGCAGCCCCAACGATTCCTTTACCAAGAAGGAGCTGATTGAAAGTGCCCGCAAAGTCTCAGAGAAGGTCAGATGAAAAATAATCACTTTAGGCTACTTATAACTCCTACTGTACTGATATGCCATTTTTTGATTTTGAGAATGAAGCAGGCCTGAAAATCTGGAAAAGTTACGGACATGCCACTACACATATGACAACACATTTTATGTTGTCGTCGTTTTGTACATGATGATATTGTATTGATCTTCACAAACAGTCATGGTCTAGTTAACTAAAATGAAATTAGAAGGGATGAAACTTTAATGATCCCTGTGGGGAAATTAGGTTGTTGCAGCAGCAAATAATAGGATAAGAAAAATGGAGTATAAATAAGAGAGCAAATTGAAAGTATGTAACATACCACAACTGACAACACTAGTACATATTAAATAGAAATATATGAATAAAAGTATGAAAATCCATGAATCACAGCATGTATGCAGGGTGTGCAAAATATCAGTGGAATACACTGAGACATAGAAAGGATAGGATATGAAAATATATCCATGTATAAAGTACGAAATGAGAGAAAAATCCTAAAATATCAGGATATATTAAATATACAATAAATACGATTATGACAATATGAAGAAAATCAAGATGTGAACATATCTTACTGCCATGTTGTCATATCAGGATACATTTCAAACATAAGATGAGGAAATGTAAAATCTTCCAAAGAAAATGTGTGCTTGCTTCAGTTTCAACAGTTCAAAAGTTTAACTAATTAGAAAGTTTAAATGTCATCAAATAGAATTTGATGACGTAGAACGCAAGCAATTCATTTTTTTTGCCAAAAACATCAATAGTCATCAATACGCTGAAGAATATGTAATAATATATATATGTGATAACTAATCTTTGCTAGGGTGTTATTACGTGGTTGCTATATGAATGCTAGTTTGCCTGGGTGTTAATGATTGGTTGCTAGGTAATTTATGGTGGTTGCAAAGTTAATACTAGTGAGCACTAAGGTGTTAATAGTTGCTTGCAAGGTGATTACTTATAGTTGCTAGGGTGTTAGAAGGTGGTTGCTAGGTAACTAACATTTGTTGCTAGGTCTTTTCTTGTGTTTCTGGGTATTATTTTTCAACATTATTTTGACATGGTTAATGTCTTTTTTTTTTA
>OOFE01027842.1:0-16491 GCA_900323365.1 Monocentris japonica | reverse complement strand
TTTTCCCTCACTAAGAACAAATAAGGAACAAACCTGCCAGCCATCATGTTATGTATATAAAATGATAAAATCTCTATTGAAGATATAGGATTAATTACATTTTAAAACGGGGGCAAATACAGTAGGATGCATCCTAAATAAATGAACATAATCAAAAGATATAAAGTTAAAATATAATGAGATAAGTACATTAATTCATTTGAAAAAGTCTACATTTTCCTCATTAATTTCCATGTACATATATACAGACATGCATGCATACATTCTTGTGTACACAGACATACCTTTATGGATATACTATTTCTGAAACGTGGCGTTGCATCAAGTAGATAACCATGAATAGTATCACCTCATCGGGGTGTTATTGTCAAGACAGTGAAGCAACTTATTCCTGTTAAATCTTGCCTGTACTTCTGTCAGACTGCAGAAGAAAATCCACCCTTTAGTGTGTGAACACCTGAAAAAACAAGTGTTGAGAAAAGCTTGTGAAATCGCAAATGTTCTTTCATCATATCCCAGATAAGGTTAAGTGCTCTGTACTGCTCTGTACTTCCTTCAGGACAGTAAATACTTTTGTATTTGTATGGTATTTTAACTTTCAAATCTAATGTGTGAGGTTTTGATCCTGGAGAGGAAAAAGGCTTTTTCTGATCACATGGTTTTTAAGAATTAGGCCAGAGCACTATTTCTGTTTTGACTCAGCTCAGTGTGTCATGCTCTGTGCCTTCTGGGATATCATGTACATCCAATCTACTGTTAGCCAGGCCTCCTGGTCATCTGTTTCTCCTTTTCTCCTGCTGCCTAAGAACAATGGCCTGTGTATCAGACCACTGATGTAAACTGGATTGAATCCAGGGGCCTCATTTGTCAAAATGTTCTTTGACTTCATCCCAGATTCCACTCTGTGCTTTATCATGTCAAAGATCATGAAAAATGTATCTGCAGCATTCATGCCTTGAATAATGGTGAGTTTATTAGTATCTTTTAAAATGACACAGAAAATCTGAAATTTCTGGTTTTGGTATCAAGATCAGTTTTTACGATGTCTTCTATATGAGGCTTCAGGATTCCTCAGAAAATCGAAGCCTTGAGAGGGGACAGTTGATTTAATCTATCGAACCTTTATATCAATATCCTCTGCATATCAAGCCTTCCTAATTCGGTATTAGTGGTTGATATCATGCAAGGTGAAAATCAAACCACAACTCTGCTGTGATGCGTTGACAGCTGGCCTTTGCTCAGTTGATTTAAGACTGTTTAGGGTTATCAGGTGGCCTGATGGTTTGAAAGACCATCTTGTAACCAGTATGTCACAGCTTCAATCCTCGCAATAGCTAAGGTGTCCATCCCCATGACCACTCAAGGAGTCGTGAAAGGGTGATATGCAAAGAAATAAATTCCTACTTACACTGTAATATCG
Source organism: Monocentris japonica (assembly GCA_900323365.1). Lineage (NCBI taxonomy): Eukaryota > Metazoa > Chordata > Actinopteri > Trachichthyiformes > Monocentridae > Monocentris > Monocentris japonica. The sequence goes on along the minus strand of OOFE01027842.1, from coordinate 15,071 downwards.
CAATTGTAGTGCTTGAAAATCCCTAAAAACAACCCTCACAACATCCTCTCTTGTTCCCTGCACAGAAATTCCTCAACCAGGGTGAGTCCAAGTCGGCCCGCTGTGATGATCTAGCGTCCCTGAAGAAGAGGAATTGCGCTGTGACCAAAATCGAGAACCCCCGCGGACACATACAGATCAATAAGAACAAGAACGTCACCAACCGCAACAAGGACGGGACTGAGAAACTGAGGCCTGAGCAGATCACCCAGATCCAGCCCCAGAAACTCACCTTGACCCTCAGATCTGGTAAACACTCGTCTCCTGTAGCCAAACCTTTCTTCTCACTTTGTTTTAACACTTTGACAGTACGAGAGAACCTCCTGTCAAGTGGGATGAAAGAGAGAGAGAGACAAATTCCAGAGAGTTTGCATTTCTTTAGCCAGCAGTCATGGATAATGTTTAATAAGGAGTAAGTGGGTGTTGGTTAACTAGAATTTGAATGTCTTAACACCAATGTGGGACACAGAAGGTGATCAGCCAAGATGCAAGGATCAAATTGTAGATTTAGCAAAGGGATGGTGGCATACCAATCTGAGTCAACCGTCCACCAGCTCCAGAGCAAAAGTAGAAATCACTATTCCCTTGTGAAACATCCATTGAGAAAGATTAGGTAAACACAGTCAGTCTTCTACTGCTCATAGTCATGCCGTCCTGTGATGCTTTGTGGAAAATAAATGATTAGTCTTGTCAATCCCAAACAGCAGCTTTCAACCCCAGGGAATATGTCAATATGTGTAATTGAAGAGTTTTGTTCCAAATGTACTTATCTGCGATCAAAAAAAAACTATGGCACCTACTCCTACAAAATGATTGATAACATAAAATGATTTTTGGTACTTTTTGAAGCATAGTAGGTTGAAAAAGAAAAGACTGCATTCTTGACATTCCAGAGATATTGAATATTGAACTTCAGGTGATTTTCTTTCAAAATGGATATAGTCATTTGGAAATGTTCAGTTTTATACATTTGTTTGTATTTCATATCAAGGGCTTGTTTCCTGACTGTGACATATGCTGTTGCTCCATCTCAACCTGCTTTAGCAATAATGATAAATGGAAATGCAGGGGCAAGTTAAAATGCTGCATTTGCTGTGGACTCATTGCATGAGATCGATGCGCCACTAAAAACTGAAAAATCGCTCTCCTCCAGGTGAGCCCCAGACCTTCCCACTGACGTTCAAGCGCGCTGAGGACTACCCCATCGACCTGTACTACCTTATGGACCTCTCCTTCTCCATGAAGGACGATCTGGAGAACGTCAAGAATCTGGGCACTGACCTCATGAGGGAAATGCAGGAGATCACCTCAGACTTCAGAATCGGTAGGACAGACTGAACTTCCTAGTAAAAGGAATTGGAAAGTTGTAAGGTGTTGTAAGTTTTACCAAACCAACCACAATTGCTACTGAAACCCAATCTCTTACTCTCCTCTGTAGGGTTCGGCTCCTTCGTGGAGAAGACGGTCATGCCTTACATCAGCACCACACCAGCCAGGCTCATCAACCCCTGCACAGGAAACCAGAACTGCACCAGCCCCTTCAGCTACAAGAATGTCCTGAAGCTGACTAACAAAGGGGATGAGTTCAATCGGCTGGTCAGTCAGCAGCAGATCTCAGGCAACCTGGACTCTCCAGAGGGAGGGTTCGATGCCATCATGCAGGTGGCGGTGTGTGAGGTGAGAATCAGTAGGCTTCACAAATTTAGGGAATACATAGTTTTTAGTGTGTGAAGGAGCTGAGACTTAACAAATTTATTGGGATGCAATTTTAAGAATCAGTATCTTCTACATTCCAGAAATTATTTAGACCGACAATTCAGCAACGAATATGAAAGTTCAAAGACGATCTGCAGAGTTTTCTCTTATCTCTTTGAACTCTACTGTACCTCAGGACGTTAGCAAGGCTTGGTGAGGGGTAGTCTTTGTACCAAAGTGTACATAAGTGTCTCGGTCTTCCCAGGATCAAATAGGCTGGAGGAATGTGACCCGTCTGCTGGTGTTCTCCACTGATGCCGGCTTCCACTTTGCTGGAGATGGCAAGCTGGGTGGCATCGTCCTGCCCAATGACGGAAAGTGCCATCTGGAGAACAACATGTACACCATGAGCCACTACTACGTATGTATTTTAATGTATTTGTTACCCTTTATATATCCAGGGAGACTTGACTGAGCATGCATACCCTGATTGGCCTTCGTTCTGTTAAATTCATGCTGTTGTTCACTGAGGTCCTTCCAAGGGGCGATTGTTTTGATTTTTAACACCTTGATCAAGGGACCTTGATGGTAGTTGTTGAGGGAGGACAGAGCATTTCTCATTCTCTGTTCTCAGTCTGGGATTTGAACTGGTGACTTTTCAGTCACAAGCTTGATTCTACTGCCACTTCCTTGCTCATAAGCACTCATAAGCCTGTATTGTGCCTGTATGTTTGATTGTGCCTATGTTGCTGTATCATTTGATAGGACTACCCCTCCATTGCTCACTTGGTCCAGAAACTGAGCGACCACAACATCCAGACCATCTTTGCTGTCACTGAGGAGTTCCAGCCTGTTTACAAGGTAAACTTGGGATATTCTGTATGTTGTTCTTAGAAGATTCCAGTAGCTTCTTCTCTGAAAATACCTTTCATATTTTATGTCACAAAAAATATATTTTCCCACTGATTTTATCATTGAGATCAATGTTTTTTTTTTTTTTTTAAACCACAACTTTGGCTAGAGTTTGGTCATAAGCGTACCATTTGTACACAAAAACTGATAAAGACTTCCATTTCAAAACTGGATTTAACCTAACCCTTTGAAAAAGTTGATGCCTAATCTTACAAAATCATTGCTAGAATTGAAGTAAAGCACGGACTAGCTTACGCTTTAAGGGATGAACTGTATTAGTACATTTTCTTGTAAAGTAGTTTTTCTTTTAAGGATGGAATAATCCTTTTTTGAAATGGTGACTTTTTCAAGATGGAAAAACATGTTACTTTCTTAAATGTTGCCCAAGGTGTTTGTTCTTTGTCTTTAATATTAAATTGACAAATGTTTGTGTTCTGTCTGTTACAGGAGTTGAAAAATCTCATCCCTAAATCAGCCGTGGGCACGCTGTCCTCCAACTCTAGCAACGTGATCAAGCTCATTATCGATGCTTACAATGTGAGTCAAACTGCACTAAATTCATGTGTTGTCAGGCTGTCCCTTTGTTTAAGGGAGATTTTAATTTAATTTGATTATTCTTCTTCACTATATAATTGTTGTTGTTTTGTATAACTAGGTAGTCCCATTCAAATTAAGAATCTTTTATTTTTCAAGGAAGACCTGCTAGCACCAAGACAAACAAACAGCATACAACAATGAGCACTCAAAAGGGCAGCAGGGTCTTGGGCCAAACTTAATTGAATCTTAACTAAATAAAACATAGACAACATCTTCTGTAATTATCAGTTAAAACTCCCCAAGAGAGAACAGCGCTTTCAGCTTTAAACCTTTTTCTAGCCATATGGTGGAAAAAAATGTCCCAGAGTTTAATTAACATGACTTGTTAGAATTGTTAGCATTTCTCTTTGAAACCAAGAGGCTGCCAGCCTGTCACTAGCTGTGCTCATCTGTTTCAACGAGGATTGCCAACATTGCTAACAAGCCATCTGGAGGCCGTTGCTGAAAACGAGCATAAAGCCTCAGCAAAACAAGTTTCTGGCTGAATAAAGATTACAATAATGGAACCACCAACAAATCCTTTTCTCGCTATGTGACGTGTGTCTTGTGAAGAAAAATCACCAACTGCAAAGGGTAAAAAAATTAAGGTAATGTCAAGGTATCCCTTTTAAACCAAGAGAGGAAACATAATCGATGTTGGATTTCTCTCTCTCTTTTCTGTTGGCTAGTCTCTGTCATCTGAGGTCATTCTGGAGAACGGCAGGCTGCCAGAGGGAGTCTCCATCACCTATAAGTCCATCTGTAAGAACGGTGTTGTGGGAACAGGAGAGAACGGGAGGAAGTGCTCCAACATCTCAATTGGAGACGAGGTATATAAGATCATTCTCCAGTAAATGGAGTAAAAAAAATTACGTATGAGCTTCAAGGCATCCTCTCATTTGAGTTTAATAACCCTTTAAACTCTCTGCTCCCCAGGTGTCCTTTGAGATTTCCATTGAGTCCCAGAAGTGTCCGTCTCATGGCAAGAAGGAGACCATTAAGATCAAGCCACTGGGCTTCACTGAGGAGGTGGAGATAGTGCTGAACTTCATCTGCGACTGTGAATGCTCCAAAGAAGGCGAGGCGAACAGTGAGAAGTGCCACGAAGGCAACGGGACCTTCGAGTGTGGAGCCTGCAAGTAAGGATTAAGCCAGGGGGATTCACTAGACTAGTGGTCCTCAACCATGTACCACGGAGGCCCAAGAGTATGCAGGTTTCCATTCCAACAAAACACTACACCAGATGATTTCACTGATTTGCACACCTTCAACCAGAGAGGAGGAACTAATCATTGAAATTACCTGGTGTATTAATTGGCTGGAATAGAAACTTGCAGACTTTTGGACCTCGACGGCACACAGTTCAGTAGGTGAAAGTGTCTTCTTTTTCGTTTTAGATTTAGATTTTAGAATGTTAATACATGAATAGATAGAATAGATGATCTCATTGGATTAGACAGCTCAAGGCAGCCTTTCTTTGATATCTTTGGTGCTCACGCTTATAGGTGTGGTGTTTCTCACTGCACTTCCCAGAGATCACCTGTCAATCAAACAGTGTGGCCAGTACTGTGACGTCCTCTTCCTTGGATTTTCTGTTGGAGGATTTCTCCCAGGAAAGACTTACCCGATACCGGGTGTTAACAGTAAATGTAAAAGCTTTCATGAACTGGCTAGAGGTTGGCTCACTATTGTGTTATATCAGTCAGTGATTTATTTATATGACAATGTGCCGGGTTATTACTTTGCTCTGTAGGTGTAACGACGGACGCATCGGGCGTCTCTGCGAGTGCAGCAAGGACGAGGTGCGAACGGAGGACCTGGACGCCAACTGCCGCAAAGACAACGGTACAGATATCTGCAGCAACAATGGCGACTGTGTCTGTGGTACCTGTGAATGCAAGAAGAGAGAGAATCCTGCAGAGATCTACAACGGGAAGTACTGTGAGTGCGACAACTTCAACTGTGACCGCTCCAACAACAAGCTCTGTGGAGGTGAGGACTGTAACTGGCTTCCAAAGGCTTGGCTTTATTGGGCTATTGTAACAGTCTGTTAGTACAGTGATCTTCTAGCTATTCAGGATCTGACGATTATTATGATTAGACACACAATTTATACCTTTGTGGGAAATCACATATATTTTCCGACCTTTTGTACTCCTGATCATATCTTTTCATCTTTCTTTGAAATTCTGCTTGATAATACTGACCAGGGATCACTTATTGGATTGGTGACTGAAATATTATTTAGAGAAAAGCTTAAGAACATAGAGGCTTTGTATTATTTATACAAAGAGAGCTCAGGCCTTTGGCATCAGGAATCGTAGACTTTGGAAAAGGAGCTTAGGCTGGCTAAATCTTAAAACTCATTTTTATAGAAGTGATTTTAAGTAATGATCTTTTATTAACTGCTTACATTCATATTTTTTTTGCTTTTTATATTTCTTACCTTGCTTTCATTGCCTTTGCTGTCAATTTTATGTTTTTGTCAAGTGTAATTGAAAACTGCTATATAAATAAAGATTGTTGTTATTATTATTATAAGATTATTATTATTAAATTAATCAATGGCATGTTTCACCCATGCTGATAAAACCCATAAACACAGCTTATCACTGCATTATGAAAAATAAGATTCGGCTGCCATGCTAACTGTTGTGTTAACCCATTTCTTCTCTGCTAGGACATGGGCGCTGTGAATGCAGGGTGTGCATCTGTGACGCCAACTACACGGGCAGCGCCTGCGACTGCTCCCTGGACACTTCCACCTGCCTGGCCAAGAACGGCCAGATCTGCAACGGCCGTGGTACCTGCGATTGTGGTGTCTGCAAATGCACCAACCCCAAGTTCCAGGGCCCGACCTGTGAGATCTGCCCCACCTGCCCCGGAGTGTGCACCGAGCACAAGTGAGTCTGGAGATCTGAGGTTCAGACGGCAGAGCAGACAAGGAGCATTCATGTCCAAATTTCAGTTTGTATTCCAGACAGCGGACGTTGGGGAATTTGATCAGTTCTCTGGGAATGTCAGGGAATTTTACAAATTAATCTTTACAGCAGGGATAGGAGGCAGCCATGTGCCATGTTTTTTACTACATGGGTCTGTTCTTTACTATGGGTCTGTTTTTACTACTTGAAATGGTGAAATTGTGTAAAGGCCATGGATTTTGATTATCACAAAGGTGTAGGAATCCTGAAATACGCTGAAATACTACTGTCCTTTAGTCCCGTCTTTGACACCGCCCCCCTCTCCACAGGGAGTGTGTGCAGTGCCGAGCATTTGAGGCTGGTGAGAAGAAGGACACGTGCGAGCGGGACTGCAGCTACTTCCAGCTCATCAAGGTGAAGGATCGTGACAAGCTGCCCCAGCCCACCGACCAGAGCTTCCCGCTGACCCACTGCAAGGAGCGCGATGCCAACGACTGCTGGTTCTACTACACCTACGCCATCAGGAATGACACCAAGGAGGTTTACGTGGTGGAGATGCTGGGTGAGTGGGAGGGTTAGACCGATGCACATGACAATGGCCAAATTTAAGATATTGAATATCGGTGCAAAATATTTGCTCTCACCAGCTTCAATCCAAAAATACTGGCATCAGCCTTCAGAAACCCATATCAGTTGAACCTGAATGATTGATGCTGGGTGTGGAAGGGTGTTGGAAAACAATGTCTTTAGGCGTCGTTTAGGGATTGTAGGTAGATGATTGTAGATGATGATTTACGAACATTTGGCATTGACTTTGACCGTGTGTCCTCTTGTGTTTCAGAGTGCCCGGCGGGACCCGACATCATCCCCATCGTGGCGGGCGTGGTGGCAGGCATTGTGCTGATCGGCCTCGCCCTGCTGCTCATCTGGAAGCTGCTCATGATCATACACGACCGCCGAGAGTTTGCCAAGTTTGAGAAGGAGAAGATGAACGCCAAGTGGGACACAGTGAGTAATGCGTACATCAAGATGAGGTGCTGGGCTGGGTCAGTCACAGTAGAAAACAGTTAAGAGGAAATCCATCTATAAAAACCAAGGAAACTGAGTTAGGTTAACTGAGTAGTTTTGGGTAAGTGTTCTGCAGAGATCAATTTTTAATGTGAGCTGTATTGTGCCACCTTGAATGTTTTGACTCAAATGCTGCTTAACATGGTGTGCAGGCTGTAGAGTTTTCCACCGAACAAATGATAGTAACCACCAGAGGGGGTTATTTCACGTCACATAGCAGATGTCTGCTATAAGATTGGAGGCGTTTACTTCGTCACCCAACCCTGGCTCACCCCAGGGTGTGAGATTCATCTTCAGCACAGCTTCTTTTTGAGGATAGTTTTTACATCAATGGGGAAAAAGGGAAAGGGTACAATCATCTTTAGGAAACTCCTCAAATGCCATGAGCCTTTTTAAGTTAAGGGAGACTTCAGAGTTCATATAAATTTTGGGAAGGCTGGAAAAGTTTGGAGAATTTTCAGATCTTAAAATGTATGTAAAAGCACAAAAACCTACGGCCTCGATGACATACAGTCAAAAGTGTAAAATGCAGGAAAATGTCTCAAAGTTAAAGTGAGGAAATGGAGTTTTAAAAAGGGATTAACACATTCAGAGAGAGTCTATGGATCAACCTCGGCTCCCGCATCCTGTGCTGCTCAGACAAAGGAGTGGCCTTCCCCTCGGCTGTTAGTGCTGCCACTCACTGTCCGCACTGCACTACTGCAAGACCATAAAAGGCAATGAATTAGAGCGAGAGGGGGAGCGAGCCCGGTCACCGCTGAAGGAAGCTCTGTAGCAGCTCACTGTAGTCTGGTCGTCATACAGCACCGGTGTTCCAGTGTGGCTGTAGAATGGCTTGATGTGAGGAAGCACATAGTCACAGCCAGTATTGGAGAAAGTTACTTTTAGAAGTAATTTGTTACTTTACTTTCTTACTTAGCTTTAAAAGTAACTAGTTACATCACAAACTTAGTTTTTATTCAAATAACCTTTTTAGAAGTACTTTTGTGTTTCCCACTTCAAAAGCGTACCGTAGTGTGTTGACGATCAATGATTCAAAAGCAATGCAAGACTATTGCTGTTTTAATACAGTAAGACTATCTCAATTAGCAGCATGTTGTGCATTTTTTCTTTTCTTTTTTTGAAGTTAGCACTAAAATGAAACTATATGAATTACAACATTACAAGGATTGGCAAAACTAATTACTAGTTAAATTGCTAATTACCACAAAAAGTAACCCGAGTAGCTTTACCCCCAACACTGATCACTAGGTCATAATACAATATGATACGAGGAAGGGACAGAAGACTGCTAGACAAGAGAGAAACAGGTAGGGAAAGTGAGGGAGGCAATGAGAGATGGAGAACGAGACAACAACTGAGAAATGGTGCTAGAGCAAAACCATAATCATCATTATTATAGTAAACAATTGCCTGACCCTTTCTGCTCTGTCCTTAACGTTTTCCTCCAGACTTTTGTGTCCATCCTTTCCTCTTAATTTTCCTTTACATGCTTTTTCTTTCTCCTCTGTTTTCCCTTTTTGTCTTTCCTCTTTCCCGTGCCATTCTCCACCATAGCAAGGCAACCCCATTTACAAGAGCCCTATCAATCAGTTCCAGAATCCCAGCTATGAGAATAAAGGCGCCGCCCTATAGGTCAAAGTTTGTATCGCCTGTTGGCTTCCTGTTCCTGCATGTGCTTCCCGAACTCTGCAGTGATCAGTACTTGAGTCGTGTCTTCGCATCGTGTGTGAATAATGAAGCCATTCATGAAAAACTGTGTTGTATAGATGAGAAGATCCCAGTATTTTAGAGAGATTTGGTTTTACTTTGGGTAGGGCAACGCTGAAATGGAAGGTTTGGTGACTGCATGTTGTGGTGATATTGGCATGCTTGACTAAAAGAGGCAATATTGTGCATTATACTATATTGCCTTAAGATCATTGCTGAAGTTAGTGCAGTGTTTCAGGGCTTTCTCTGGATGAACTATGAAGTCCAATTGGTCAAAGATGTGTTCGAACCATAAAGCATAGCTAGCCATGCTTGATTGGTTGCTGTTCCAACTCGTGTGATAAATATGGAGGTAGTTGGTGATCTGTCTGGTTCCCAGTTCATCTTAAACTGGCGCCAGGAACCAAATATGGAAGTGTTTCACTTGAGAGCCGACAAAGACCGACACCAAGCGAGTTGTTGTTAAAATACAGCGCAGTGGTTGTTCGACTATTTAACTAACTATTGGCATCAGTGTCATTCTGTTCAACACTCAACTCCAGTGCTGTGATGTGTGTTTTTTAACCAGACTACCCAGTAAAAAGTTCCTGAACTGTTTGACTCACTCTTGTTCTGTTTCTCTCTGTATTTCTCAGGGCGAGAATCCGATCTACAAGAGTGCTGTTACCACCGTCGTCAATCCAAAGTACGAGGGCAAATAATGGAGCTTTCTCTTCATCATGACAACACTGTATGCAAAAGAATTGGGGCGGGGGGAGGGGTGGGTTTTTTAATGCTCTCACTGTTTGTTGTTGTTGTAGTCACCAAATGATAGCAGTGCATTTTGCCACTATTTCAATACGTTTTACTAATTTGTTCTTTTCTCTATGCATCATTTGGAAATTTGTACAGTCTGTATAAACGGGGGTTTTTATTATTTTTTTTCCTCTGTGGAACTTGAGAGAATGTTTTGGACTGATGTGTAATTTTTCCGCCACAGGACTGGCAAGGTAACGCCTAGTTGTGCCTTTCATAGAACCATCGAGCCATTAGTGTTTTGTTGAGGGTTGAATTGGATGTTGATAACGGGACAAGAAATGAAGGGTTCCATTCCAAATCACTATATGTCCAATTTAGGGAGAAAAAGACCTGAAAATAATGGATTTTTCAAAAACAGATTATTCTATTCTGAAAAATGCTGCAACTTTTTATAAGCAAAAGTCTTCAAAACTTCAGTAGCATCCCATAGTGTGCTTTGCTATGATGTTAGCAACCATTTTTGTCTGGGTAAGTGTCACCTTTTTCAAATGGCGGATGTCTCATTTTGGAATGAAACTCTTCAGATGTAGCGTGAGCTGGCCGTGCGAGGCAACGATGAATTGTGTACAGTTAGTCTTTGATTCTGTGTAAAGCCATATACGTAGTCACAGAATAGGGTTGAAGGCAATAGTATGTTTTTCTGAGCAATGTATTCTATCCGAACAATCAAATGAAATGTATCTTTGTCTAGAAAAGATATTTTTCTAGATGAAAGGACATCAGTGTACAGTAGTATTACTGTTTGGCTCCAGGTTTTAATTGCTTAATTTAAAAGACAACTCAGGTCCCCAGTTCTTCACAGCAATGCCAAATACACATAAACCTGCCTTATTTGCTAACTCGAATAGCTTGTATTGAAATGCCTTGTTTTACTTGCAGGAACTGAATTTTGAGTCTTTAGTGCCTTTAGTGAGGCAATCCAAGTGTGCTTCTTTTAAATGTCAATAATTCTCCCTCATTTTTTTTTTCTGGTGTCGAGGTCAAACATTTTTTTTAATTTAACAACGATGATCACATTACATTTAGTCATAAAAATCAGTGTTAAGGGAATGATGTCAGGTTTTCATAGAATTTCCAATTTTGTAAAGGAAAAAAAAATAAGGTTCCACTTGTCACCCTTGTTTTTAAGTGCCTTTTTAAGTTCATCAACACATTCACATCTGCAATTCTTTATTTCTGAAATTATTTATTGAATAAAGACCCAAAACAAATGACCCCAATATTGTTACAGTGTCATTGTATAACTACCAGTGTGTGGTGATGTTATCGATTGACTGGTGTGTGACCCAATCACTGGACCAGATAGGAAAAGGGGAGCGGGGGAAGTGGACGAGTCATGCACTCCTCTCCCTCAACAACAACCAGAACAAAGAACAAAGCTTATGGTGCCATTGAGCAAGGCACTTGGCTGCTCCAGTGGACATGCTCAGTATCCCTGGATAAATAAACAAAAACAAATCTTTCTTTCCTCCATTCTGCCCACTAAAGCTGTTTTGCAGCAGCAATAAAAGCAGACACTCTAACCTCATTTTACACAATGATAAATTATGTTGTTTGGTGAGATGACTGAAAGAAATCAGATGCTTCAGAAAAGGTGGATTCTATGCAGCGATCTGTATAGGCTGTGTGAGTTTAATAATATGTCTGTTACACATTGTGAGGTGATTAAGGGATGTGTCTTGTAAGCCCAACTTGAGTGTGAAACAGAAATAAAATTCAATAAATTATAAACTTTATTTATGTAGTGCTTACCCAAAAGAAGAGTGCTTTACAAAAGGCATAAAATTGTTAGTAAGAAATAAAAAGGAAAAAAAGTTGGTTGAAAAAGTGGGACCAAGCCTTAATCAAACATGGGAAATAGCAATAAACAAAATAAAACAAATTAAAATAAAATAAAAAAACGCAAAGTTCATGGAGTGAATTTATCATAATATCGCCAGCCAATCACATAGCTTGTCATTCCCTTTGGCGCATGACGTCAACAACCCACGGCTCTCCACATGTGATTGGTGGCCTCCGCTGTCCAATCACAGGCCGTCTTTCACAGCAAAGTTGTTAACCCCCAACAGTAGCACTTTGGATTCCACCTCTCTAGTTTCAGCCTGGCTTACATCGACATAAAATAAAGACTTTGAATCGACGGAAATGTTCTTTGACGAAGTGGATTAAAAGCAGCCAACGAGTCTTCCCTGTTGGATAACGTCTTGTTTTTATTTTGTAACTGAAGGAATCAACTGTAGGAGAGCTAGCTCTGGCTAACGTTAATGTTAGTTAGCTCCCTCACTGGCTAGCTACGTCGTGCCCCTCTTGCCTGGCGTTTTTTTAAAACATTTTTTTTTTTTTTTTTTACTTACGACCTGCAGGAATGTTGACCATCGTTTTTTAATCCCTGACGTTGGTTGGATTATCGACTTGGTAAGTGTTTCTTGTCAGGTTTTATAACTTGAATCGTTGGCTGAAAAAAGGCCCATCGTGAATTGTGTTTCTGGCATCAGATGATTTCATACACGCAATCAAATTCCTGGCTGGTCAGCTGGCTGTAATTCAGCAATAAAACCACAAGTTCCTAACATCACTATGCCAACTCTCGAAGCAAACAGTTTTTATATCGAGTCATTTGGTCAAAGTAAATGCTTCCCCTTGTATAATGACGTTACACAATGTTGCTTACTATACCAGTTAAATTTATTAACAGCAAAATGGTAACGTCGGAAACCTATTCTAAAGGGAAATGGCATCTGTAGAAGGGGTAACGTTGGGTGTTACAGTGGGAGCTTGAGATCCCTTCGTAACACAATCTAACGTGAGGGATTTTCATCATCTTGGTCAGAAAGATAACAATGTTTGGTCATAAGTTAAAGCTGTGTGGCTAAACACTGCCAGGCAGCCCTGTGGTCAGCCAGGGAACTGCTTGGCCCTGCATGGATCTGGTGCCCATATATCCCCTGCATTATCTACCCCCCCCTCCCCTCAGAGCACACATCCACTCCCTACATGGACTCAAAAGGCTGAATACTTTTAGAAATGATAAGGCCTCCCCTAAAGATTACGGTTAGAAGACTTGCACCCAGGGATTGAACTGCCTAGCAGTGTAGCTAGTAGTCAGGCATTGGCCGAATCACCTTTGCAAAGAATTGTTGGCATTCGTTTTAACCCTGCTTGGCACACTAGATGGGTGGGGTTTACTCAATCAAATACATTCAGGCGATAGTGGCTTAGTTGTAAATGGCAAAAGTATATGGAATTGAATTTTCGGTATTTGTGTTCTCAAACTCCACCCACCTGGCAGTTATGTAGGTTAACACATATTAAACATTTGCAAAATATTATCAGGTTGTAATGAACTATTAGTAGGTTGATGCTTATGTCTAATGCAGTGTCAAGTTCACCAACAATCACTTGGCTCTTATGTCTTTTTGTTGCTTGTCAGTACTACATGATATTTCTATGGTCACAGGGTGCTTAGGCCTTGACTTGTGCACTCCTCTCCACATTTAGCTGCTTGTAATTTGGGTGGCCTGTGAATTTCCTGTAATTCAAATGTTGCACTCGCTGTGCATTGCTTTGCATGAAAGCATCAGATAAACACCCAAGATGAAAAATGTAAATGTTGTGACAGAAGGAAGGTGGCTGGTATTATACATGTACAGTGCCCACTGTAACACTAGCACTAACTGCCACTGGCGTGAGACGGAGGCTACCAGTCACGTTGACCATAGTCTCATTTATGTACAGTAGTTATATGAAGGTATCACAATTAATTTGACAGTGATACGGTTCAAAATGCTACACGTAGCACCTTCAACCTTCAGAACAAGTATAGTTACGAAGTGCAGTAAATGTACAGGAACTCCTTGGTTGAAACTCTCATTTACCCAAAACTACTTTGTTTGAGTGAGAAGTGTGATGTTTGTCGTTTTTTGGGGGGTTTTTTGGTTTCATCACACCTGCACATTTTAGTCATTTAGTTTACTCTTTCTGTTTTGAATTGTTGTAATGGTTTTAACTACAGTGTTACGCTGAGGTATCACAAAGTATGCTGTTTTAATTAAATGTCCTTTTTCCTTGTGAATGTGCTCGCAGGTCCTGATGTTGCAGTCACATTATATTACGATGGAAAGCAAGGAAAAGAAGCCTCAAATCATCTGGGTGGACCCTGGATAAACACAATGTCGTCACCAGGTACGATGGCTTTTTAAATTTTTATTCTGAACTTGATACACATTGATTGTTTGAGTTTTAGATCTGGTGGGCTCTGGGGATGACGCATCCATCCTAGTAATGTCCCTAGATCAGTCCTCAATCCCCAAAATCTGATGGGGAAATGGCCAAGCCTGATCCCATATAAGCTTGGAACCTCTTCAGCCGGCAGTTCAATTGAGTTAAGCGTGGTACTAACATTGTCACGGTTAGGGGTTTGCTGCCCACTGGGTCACTCATACTAAAAATGTATGAACTCTTGGTACTGCAAGGTGTTGTGGATACATGTCCATCAAATGGCATATGTTACACCCTATGTTCTGCTGAAACTCCCATCCATCACTTTGGTGCCAGAAGTGGGATCCTTTGCCGATGAGACCAGAAGAGGGCGACATTGTTCACATGCTGAACATGTTACTAGGAAGCCTTTCATCTGGATTACAGTCTTTATTGTTTGGAATAATAGGATCAAAAGTAAGAGACATTCAGTTCAATAGATCTGAATTGTTCTTTTAGGCTGATTAGCAGGAACAATAAACTGTCTGATAGTTGAAGCTTTGGCCTGTGATGGAAAATGTGCCGTGTGCAACTCTCACCCCGACAAGGATTTCTTTCTCCAATTTTAATATACACTGACTCATAAAACCAACTAACTTAATAGAATATGAATTACTGTTCGAAGAAAATTGGCAGTTTTGACTGAAAAGGGGTTATCTTTCATCTATGGTTTCTGACAAACTATAAAACTGTTCGTCAGCTCAAAGGTTTGTTGAATAAATTTTGAGGGATGGAGGGTCGAACTTTTTGTTAACCCCACCTTGCAACGTTTTTTTTGTCTTTTGCTTTGGGATTGTATATTTGTTAAGGGTAGCCTTTTGAACCTGGGGCAACTCATATTGACATTGTAGACATTATGACAGGGGAAACTTTAAAAATGGAATAGATAAACTTAATTTGATTGCTCATGATTTAAGAGATCTGGTAGAAACGATTATGGGGATCATTTCAGGGGTATTCATTAAAAAAAATTCTTAATGTTGTCCTGTCAATCATCCTCAACCATAATAATGGGCAACACTGAAGTTGTCTTTGCCAGTGCTGCAAATTCTATAAAATATTATATATTACATTATATATAATATTAAATATTAC
>OOFE01027841.1:0-10839 GCA_900323365.1 Monocentris japonica | reverse complement strand
GCGTGCGTGTGCGTCGTTTACCTGGGGAAGAGATGGAACCAGGATGCACTATGGGAAGAAGGCAAGCCGGCAGAGACAGTGTGATGCTCTGGGCAATGTTCTGCTGGGAAACCTTGGGTCCTGGCATTCATGCGGATGTTCGGTATTCCCTGATGGCAGTGGCCTCTTTCAGCAGGATAATGCGCCCTGCCACACTGCAAAAATTGTTCAGGAATGGTTTGAGGAACATGACAAAGTTCAATGTGTTGACTTGGCCTCCAAATTCCCCAGATCTCAATCTGATCAAGTATCTGTGGGATGTGCTGGAAAAACAAGTCCGATCCATGGAGGCCCCACCTCGCAACTTACAGGACTTCTGCTAACGTCTTGGTGCCAGATACCACAGGACACCTTCAGGGTCTTGTGGAGTCCATGCCTCGATGGGTCAGAGCTGTTTTGGTGGTATGAGGGGGACCTACACAATATTAGGCAGGTGGTTTTAATGTTATGGCTGATATATGCATACACACAAGCTATTTGGATACTTACAGGGAAAAGGTAACTTGCTAGTGGCATTACCAATCTTTCTTATGCTCTCTATGCCTCTCTTTGTTTTTTTGTCAGCGTAGCACCACTTCTCCCTGTGTATGTGGCTTGCAAAAATATTAAAGCTTCAGGATATAATATACTGTATGGATGCTATAGCAACAAACATATGCCCTATTTATCTTTGACTAAAATATGATTCAGGTTAGATGTGCAGACACTGTCAGCGTGTTTCTCCTGCTTATCCCCGTAGCTATTGACAGGTTTTTAATTGAGTACACCAGAGTTACATTATACAGCATGTATATTTCACCCATCACACTTGTTGGGATGTTTCTATGTATTTGTCTAGACTGGGAGGTAAACATTCATAATTGGAAGTGGCTCATGAAAACAAAGATAGGAAGTTGCAACTGCAGAGGTTGGAATGATTTGCCAATGCCAAAATTCACAAAAACATATTAGTGTGCATCGTCACCATCAGAGTGAAGACAAGACATTCACATATTTCATATAGTAAAAATCAAACTCTTTGCGTCCGTCATTCCAGAGTCCTATGAGGGCTTAAATCCAGCACAAAGCTATGCTTCAGCCCGGTTTGAGCGGTTTCGCACGAATGCCCACAGAAACGTAATGAGCAACATGTCATTCAAAGCCCAGTGGTGGCCCTCAGATAAAGTCACCCGCAGTTCCCTTCCTCTTTGAATGAGAGCTGGACCGAGCGGGTCGGATTACTAGAAGGACTGTGTGACTTTTACCATATGAATGAGGGAGGCAGATTGTTCGTGGTCTGCAGACTGTGGATTGTGTGCGTCCCCGGGCTTGTCAGTCAACCCAGACGAGGTTCATTAAACTGACTCCATTAGACCTAATGAGTTGTAGGTCAGTGGTTGTGGGTGGCCTCTCTATTCAGGACCAACAGACCACATAACTGACTGGCCTGCTGATTCAGTTAATTCACACTGGCAAGAGAAGAAATGTTTTGTCTGCTTTTCACTGCCTACCTGGATCCATGGGAGCCTCAAAGTAAAGTTTACGTAGTTACTTACCACGTACTGTAAGCGTGACAATGCATTATTGGCTGTGGCTTCTGACTTTTGGCTGTCCATTTCATCACTTTTTGGCAGGGAACATACAGCATAAAATGAGTTTATCGGACAATTTACACAATGTAACTACAGTTTGTCTTGTCTCATATCTCTCTTACAGACACACACATAGCTCAATACACAGTTTTGAACAGTTTTGGGGTTCAGTGCTTTAAAGGCATTTTATCAGCATTGCAGCATTGCATTTGGTGAAGGCACTGTAGGTTTCATACCATCCAACAACAGAGAGCCAAAGAAGAAGTCGTCATTTTGTATTGCAAAGATTGGACATTTGGTGTGTAGTCCAAAATCCCTATGGAATGTATGAATGGGATTGTGTTGAATGGAAACCCACAAGATGTACTACGTTTCCAGAGGTTAAAAGACATTTCAATCTTTTAGTTACTTTTAATATAGATTTTTGCTAACAAAATGTAATTATCAGGAAAAGTAGACTTACAATAGCAATGATGCATTGCTTGCTGTACCTCTCGTCTGCACACGTTTTTTGTCGCTAGAGGTTGATCTTCTGACTGTTCAAATCATTCAAATTATTAATATTTTCATAGCGTTGCATTGAATAATTATTATAGTTGTTAGATAATGACATCAAACTGCCAGATAGCTAGTCCTCTTTCTAGCTGACTGCTAGCATTTTGCAAGCAATAATCGGTATAAAAAGTAATTGAAAAAATGAAAGTAAACAAAGGTGATGTCAGTTGATATATTTCATTTCATGGAACAAAACATAATATAGCTAGAAAGCCTCTGTGGACTTTATTTTTGGCCTTTCTTGCAAATTCCAATCATATTTTCCGTTGGGATTTTGGACTGCACACCCAATGGCTGAAAAACTTTACAGCCAACAAAGGCACGTCAAACTTTGGCTCTCTATTTGGTAAAACTTCAACCTCTCTTCCTGTAGGCTGAGGCTTGCTGGCTTGTGCCTCTCTTGTGTCTTTTGTGACCAAAAACCCAGAGGCTTCATGAACAGCAGGAAACAAGTTTCAGTCCGTGCTATGACTCAGGCAAATCTCCACAAAACATGCAGACAACACAAACCTGGGATTACTATTTTGAGCTGTGCAGTTCCACTATTTTCCTCCACTATCATTTCATGACCCTGAAGTGTCTTAACTGAAAGGAAATGGAATGAGAGAAAAAAGTTGATTGCTATGTGTTCTGCTGAGATGATGATGATGATGATTCGTATACAGTCAGACTGCATGACAGTAACACGTTGTGCATGAGAGGAGCAGTGTGGTGGCGCACAATTTCCTTTCCTCACACTGCTTTCCAGTGCTGTGCATAAGAGACATAGACAAAACATAGACAAAGCACAAATCACAAGTACCAAAGGCAGGGTGGCCTATATGTTGGACAACCCGTCCTGTGGTTGGAAGGTCACAAGTTTAAGTCCCCTGACAGCCAGAGACCACCTCTGTTGCATCTAGTTTACATTTCCCGCAATCGTTCTGCAATGCATGCATGCCATATGTAATTCAATTTCTTTTAAATATTTTCTAGTTTTTCATCATTGAAAATACAAACTTTACTGTGTCAAACCTAGCTTGAAATGAACTGCTATTAAGGCTAACAAAGATGCCCTAAGAAGACATGGATGTGACAACTAAGTTTGTAAGACATGTTTTAAATATTTCCTGGCAGAGACCTCCATTTCTTCCTATGGATGTCAGGTGATTGACAGAAAGCAGAGTGTAATGTAATGCACTGATATGAAAACACTTGGGCACAATGAAATAGCGATAAAACAGAGACTTGGGCAAAACCAAGTTATTGTGATGGATTATCTAGCTTGGGCAATTGTTTTTCATACCGTACAAAAATGAATGGCAGTAAAGAGATTCTTCTGAAGGGAGGAAAACAAGCGCTGATATCTCCAACTATGCAGACCGTGCACAGACAACAGCAGGAATAATGGCAAGGGGAGGGGCAACCTAGACCATTGGCACAAAAATAAAAAACACTGGTATTATCCTTGAAGACACCTTTGTGCCCTGACCTCTGCTGACTATGTGTGTGTGTGTGTGTGTGTGTGGTTTATATACCAAACACCAAATTCCTAATACGATCCTGTACGGTCCAATTTCTTCGTGCTTCTAAAAAATCTTTAAACTTCATAAATTCCTAGTTATATACTGTATCTGTCTTTTAAGGTAACAAGGTAACTTTGAGAAGTAGACGCGTATTAAAGGTCTCATAAACCTGTCGAAGCCCGTATATCCAAGAATGCAGAGAAAGTTTACAGCGTTGATACAATAGTGTAATAAAACACTCAAATTTTTCCACTCTTTAATGGTAACCGACATTCTGCAGGTCCATTTATTTCGGTATGTTCAGTGTGTGTGTATCACTAAACGTACCTGCATTCTCTTCCCGTATCAGTCTCACAAAGAGCGTGTTTACAGTGGGTTTATGAGCTAGTTGAGACCGTTTCTCATTGTGTCTGTCAACAGGGCAGAAGAGGCAAAGCAGAGGACAGCAGGGCTGTGCTGAATGGAGGCCATGGTCGGGCCGAATGGCACGAGTCCTGAACATAGCGTGTTCTGATCACGTGCTCTAGGAGGCGCCAACGGGCTACAGTTCACGTGGAAACACTGTTAAGGTAAAGGCTTTCAGGTGATGTAACTCTGGCGGCCATATTGGAGGTCCTCAGCCCCTGGTTGTGTTTCTAAACGTCTCAACAGCACTTAATTTAATTTCTGCACTGTTGTGGGCTGAGAACTGATCATTTCGCCCGTGATAAATCTGATCGATTTTGTGTTTAGATGAAGTCAGCTTGTTAGATAGCTAATGTAGTATCTTGTTAGCTAACATCACTGTCTTGTAAGCACATCTGATTTGCACACTAGCTAACCATTAGCTAACTCTAGGCCCTAGAGTTAGTAGTGGCTTGTAGTCACATCTTAACATTAACAGCTGTTTGCTAAATTAGCCTGCTGGCTAGTTAGCTAGATAATAAAGCCAAAAACAGATGTGTGTTCAGGTTAACTGAGCTGACGTCTCAAGCTACAACTTGTAGTGCTTTGGAGTAGAGGGCTAAATACAACACAGTTTCATGTGCCACAGTAACCTAAATTTGAAAACAAATCTACCTCATCAGACCACTCACTTTTACTGATACCATTACTGAATTGATGTACACCCACACCACAACAACCTTTATTTGGGTATCTCTCTTTTTCTAGCCGGTTATCGTATTTTTCACACTTTATTTTTGCACAACCAATTCCCCAGTGGACCTCCGTGGTTGCTATAGATACATGCTGACGAGGGAAGCCCTCAGATATTTCTTTCTTAATCATAACTCACATTATGTACTTTTATTCAGGCTATTATTTCTCTTTTGATCCATGAGTTGTGCATTTACAATGAAACCTGAGGTGAATATAACATACTAAATAGGGTAACATATAACATACCATACATATAATAAACCATACATAACACAGCATGCTTGCAGCACCATCACAAGTGTGAACACGTTTGCTACTCCTGCTGTGTGTTAAACGCAGTATGTGAGTTGTCATTTTATGTGAGCCGGTAAGGACAGCTGTTGTGTTCTGGTGTGTTGTTTCACAGCACGATGACGAGAGAAAGGTGTCAAACTGACAAGCTCTCACCACAGTGTCACTGATGATAATCCTGTGGATGAAGTGGCATTGCTTCATGGACAAAAAAAGATCAAGTCATGTCGGTTCTAATCTTTACCGTCCCATAAGGGGAAATTCTCTTTGCAGCACATGTTAAAACACTATGTGACAAATAAAAGAAAGAAGTCAACATATTAATATAGAGTACTAAACCACTATTCTGGATCAACCGATATTCCATTTTGCTAACAATCCCTACAGAGAGAATTGTGACTATTTTTATGTCTGCAATAACAGTCGTGTTTATGTGGTTGTTGACAGGTTGTGTGCCCATGAGGTCGTCTATGCTGGTTCTGTTCCTCTTCATCAGTGCCCAGGCTGTGGCCACCTTCGGAGGGGACTCCTGCGCCACCAAGAAGGGGCAGAAGCAGGTTCCAGGCAGGACCCCCAGCTCTGTCCCCATAGTGGACCCCAAACTCTTCACCAAGCGCCACTACCGCTCACCCAGGGTGATTTTCAGCGCTCAGCATCCCGACACAGAGCCGGCAGGGCAGCGGGAGGCCTATGGCAGGACCCGTAGGCGAGCGGGACAGCCTCAGCACCGTGGGGTGTACTCAGTGTGTGACAGCATTAGCGTCTGGGTGGTCAACAAGACCAAGGCCACAGACATCTCAGGCAACGAGGTGACGGTGCTTCCGGACGTAAACATCAACAATGTCAACAAGAAACAGTACTTCTTTGAGACAACTTGTCACAGAGCCCCCTCGGGAAGCTCAAGCTGTCTGGGAATTGATGGGAGACACTGGAACTCCTACTGTACCAACTCACACTCTTTTGTAAAGGCGCTGACTTCATTTAAGAACCTGGTGGCATGGAGGCACATACGCATCAACGTGGCCTGCGTGTGCGTGCTCAGCCGCAAATCATGGCGGCAGTGACTGTGTGCACCCCGGCACATACTCACACACCACAGACAGATGGATAGACAGACAGTTGTAACAGTCTCTACCACCAAAGCCTTCTCCTCACCCCCTGCACAAAGTAAATTATGGCTACATGTCAAGGTGTCAGTACTGCATGTATATAAACCAGACCTGGGTCAAATTGTATTTGCAAGTAATTCTTAGCATTGTATTGACTTCCTGCCACTCATTGTATTGTCCTGTAACACCACCCATCTGGCACCTACTGTAAGTAGACTAATGCAAACCACAAAAAAGTATTTGGAAATACAATTTAATGCAGGTCTGATATAAACAAACATTTTGTTAATCTGTTGTCATTGTTGATATTGTTATTTATTAAACACAAGTACATATACTGTGTAGTGTGACGTTCATTCTAGTAAACCTGTTGTTCGTCACAGCAAAGAATGAATAACAACATGACATGAAATGAAATCATGCGTTCTGGCCAAGATGGAAAAATGAAGTACGCTCACTTCATCTGCAAAGCTACGCCATAGGAATGTTGATGAGAAAACTCATATGGCTTCATTTAACTCCCAGCTTTCTGTCAATTGGTTTTGCTTTGAGTTTTGTGCTGATGTTCATTCTACAGTTGACATGAAAGGAAGGAAACAAAGTATATAGTCCTTAAACAACATCACAGTTTTGCTTAACATTTTCGTAGCTTTTACCAATAACATTTTAATGTTGTCCAAGAGGAATACAGAACCAACAGATTCTAGTCACGGGATACAATCAATTGTAATTTTTGTGTCATGCTGACTTTTTCCTCCTTTGCTGCTGTTCAGACTGGAGGTTATATGTGAACATTAACAGAAACAACAGTGCAGCAAAACAGTGGCTGACGAGGCCCTGGGTATCAAGGGTGTGAAGCAACATTGTCCCCATTCAACTTGTAGACCTGTTTACTGTCAATGTGACTTTTCAGAGCCAGTTCAGTTTACTACTGGTTGGTGTTTACCTCAAATCCGCACTTACAGGCATTGTCATTCCACTGCTGCAATAGTCCAACCAAAAGGCAGCACTGCCCCCTAGAGGTCTGGGGCTCGGCTCAAACACTTTCCTGTGATAAACAAGATTGATGACAAACAGGTAAAAACTAGCTTAGCACAAGTTACAATGAAAAACAAGATGTTACCACAAATAATAGCTCTCCACAAGATGTTACCACAAATAATAGCTCTCTACAATTTAACAACTAACAACAACTTGCTACAAACAAGTCCAACAAACAATACCTATTTGTCAGCATTTCATCTGTGCTTATTGAATGATTAGATGACAAAAGAAAAAGAAGAATATGAGGGAATAGAGGAGAGGAGGAGAAGAAGAAAAGGAGAAGGGAACAGTAGAAGTGGGGGAATAAAAGGAGAGATGAAGACCACTGAGTAGGCTGAGTTACAAATAGCGAGCGGATGAGCACGAATGTCATTTTCAGTAACCACAAGAGCACATATAATTAGTTGACATGAAAATCTCTAAACAGATATACTTACGGTAAATGCAGACCAAGTGTCTCAACCAGCTCATAAACCCACTGTAAACACACTCTGATACGGGAAGAGGATGTAGATGTTTAGTCCAGAAACACGTGACACACACATACCGAACATACCGAAATAAAGAAGTAGACCTGCAGAATGTCGGTCACCATTTAAGAGTGGAAAAATTCTTTGACTGTTCTATCGCACTATAATATCAACGTAAACTTTGTCTGTATTCTTGGATATACGGGCTTCGAAAGGTTTATGAGGCTTTAAATACACGTCTACTTCTTTATTTACTATTGTTTGTTCATGGAAAACCATTTCTCATTTTATCATTATCTTACTTTCATTTTACCCAAATATATAATATATAAGCGTTTGTCTGGAAAACATACTCTTGAAATTGTGCTTTACTCTAGCGAGCTAAGTGGCTACAGCTATTTGGATGATATGGGATTATTTATCCTACCAGAGCTACAGTTAGCAGATAAAGTATTTTAGGCTACCTCCAGTAACGTTACACACCAGGAAGACCAACGAGCTCCAGTTTTTCAAAGTCCAAAGTCTTTTAATCTACACGTCAAATTGCAGGAAATTGTATCATTATTTTCAAACTTTTTCTGGAGGAGGACCCCCAGACCCTCCGCCCTAATTGTGCCTAAATTTTCCCTGCATGACGCCCCTGTGATATCCACACAGAGCTGGGGTGACCTTTGTCCTACGCACATGCATGTCACACACACAAGGTCAAGGAGAATGAAGTCTGATTTCATAAATCACAAATTATGACCTGATTATCAACATTGACTGACTGCCTCTTTTTCTATATTTACAAAGCAAAATAGTACCAAGGTGGCAGTGGCAATAGGTTGATCAACATAATTCTGTCTCTCAGGGTATATTATAGTTTATATTATAGTTTCATTTACTCACATTGATCAGAAGCTGGCACCATTGGCTGGCACAAGCTGGGTTCACCATGGATCAGGGGAAACTCTCCTGGACTGACATGTTATATGTATTCTAGTTTCATTCAATTATCAGAATATTTAGGATAAAGGAATTGCTGAATTAAATGATTGAAAATTAATAGTTTCATCATTAAATATTCACCATTTGAAAAAAGGCACCTGCTCTTACAATAATGTTTGATCGCACAGAATTAAAACACATGATGCCACTTGGATAGCAGATAACTAAAATGATAACATGTTCACATAATGAATTTTCAGGTAATGGTATTTTTACTTTTTCAAGTTTTGGAAATGAACCCTTACCACGTTCACTCCCAGCAGCACTGGACAGTCTAGACATGCCACATCCTAAAAACATTTGTGATTTGTCCTGTTATGTGCTAGTGTGCCACATGTTTTGTTAACCATGCTTTTGGAAAATGGATTAAAGAAATAAATCTACACAAAAGTGAGGGCATCTTCAAAAAGACTAAATGCAAAGGCCAATAAAATGTGTTTTTATAATTAACAATTCATAAAAGTGGGTATCTAAACAAAAACCATGCAGCCAAATTGGAATAACGCTATACTTCAAATGCCCAGTAGAAGGCACCGGCGCCTGGGTGGGTCCAATGTACTGCGCATGCGTAGTGTTGAGTTCAGCGTTCAGGCAGTGTAGTCGGATAGAAGTTGCTGTTCGCTATATGGAGTTGAGTAAAAGTGACATTTATCTGATATAAAGTTACATTTATCTGGACAAATCGTCGGATACGCAGAGGCGAATCCTGGATTATGTTGAGATTAAAATCTGACTTCAATCGGGCTAGAAAACTAACAGGTGCTAACTAATTGTGCAGACGCTAACAGGAAGGTTATGTTTATGGCTTTTGTATTTTCCAGTTTTACAACCCGAGCTAACAAGTACTCGAAAGTACTTGGATTCCGTAAAATGTATTTCTATAGGCATTATCTAATGAATCTCTATGCTAAAAGTTGTTGATACACTTGTTAGCATGTTACAAGGATATTCAGTAACGTGAGCAAAGTGACCGTTTATGGTTATTTTGAGCAGCTAAACGTTCATCAGTGCTCTTCTCTTTTAAAGTCAGGAATAATCCCAAATTTCAGTTT
Source organism: Monocentris japonica (assembly GCA_900323365.1). Taxonomy (NCBI): domain Eukaryota; kingdom Metazoa; phylum Chordata; class Actinopteri; order Trachichthyiformes; family Monocentridae; genus Monocentris; species Monocentris japonica. Next base: position 1,073 of record OOFE01027841.1, on the reverse strand, counting down.
GTTTCCTGTGTTGTTTTTTGCCGGGCTACAATATTATTATGTCTCCCCTGTATCCTTGCATAAGTACCAACAGACTGCAACTTGCACTTCTCATTCTGTCCACTAGATGGTGTTAATGATGAACCTTCAAGTCTGCGGTCCCATATCTGTCGAGTCACCTGCTTTGCACACATTATACTGTGCTGCATGTTGAAGCTGCAAATGACAGATTCCAGCTATCTTCCGATGACAGACAGATAGGCAGGACACAGAAGAGAATAGTCAACTTGTAATTGACAAGTCACTGAAATGTCTTTAACCTGTATCTCTTAATACAGTTTTTCTCAGTCGCTTTGGTACATTTCTCAAATCATCCTTAACATTTGCAAAACAGTAAGTGCATTTCTCGAAACAATTTGTACAAACAGCACCACACAATGGATTACCTGCAAAAGCCCATAACTTGCTCAAAATCCTTAGTTCATTTCTCAAAAGTAAATCTTTCTGTCAATGAACATGTCAGAATGACAAGTCCTTCTGTCATTGTTTACAAACAAGGTAGTCAAAATGCTCTGTCATGTTGTCAATATAACAGTGTATTCTGAAAGTATTTTCTGATGTAAACTATGACTAAGGTTTTGATGACAATGATTGAAAATGCACAAGGCTGCACTTTTTCTGTATGGTATATATCAATTTCAACAGTACAAAGTTACACCTTACTGTATGTGGGAGATTTATTACAAGCGATTGGACAGGATTCACATTCACGCTTTTACTGTTTGTACTGTAATTTGTTGACAGACCATGTCATTGCGAGTCTTGCACTCGTGGGAAAATACAGTAATGCAAAACACAAGATTGAGTAAGATTTAAAAAAATATGTCATTGTGTATATTCACTGTATATACAGTGTATCTGAAAAAAGTATGTATCTGTAGAAAGTATATTTACTGTATACTGTAAAATGCAAGTGGAATACTGTAATATGAAGCAGTACAGTAAGTATACAGTATTACAGTACAGTGCACATTGTTGGATTACATACCTGGTCTCTCTATGAAATGTTTGAATGATTGAGGACACGGTTGTTC
>OOFE01027840.1:4624-14886 GCA_900323365.1 Monocentris japonica | reverse complement strand
TACAACAACTTTGAGCTGATGGTTGGGGAAGTTTGCGATATTATCAAATAACACCCTATCGTGAAACCCAACATTACATCAACTTCATGCATAATTTGTCACTGGAATACACGCTGTGTTTTGATGTACAATGAGGTGTGTGGAAGATAACTTGATGGGATCATTTCCTTGAGGATTTGGCAACAATTACGCTACGCCCCGTTTCAGTCCTGGATAAGGTGCTGCACTTTCGTTGTTATTGCATTTCGGCGGAGTTGCTCGGCCCCGTTGGTTTCCTCTTTTCCTTTCCATGAAATCGTGCGGAGTGTCGCTCGCCGCCGCTGCCCCTGCTGCTGCTCGGAGTCTCGGCGCTGCTGGTGATGAGGAAAAGAAAATGGCGTCGGGAAAAGCGAATGAAATCGAAGAGGACTTTCCAAAGCTAACAGCGCAAGAGAGAGACAGCTTGGCCGGAATTGACAGGTTAGGCGATATGTAATAGGAACAGTCTTCCCTGCTTGTTTTTTAATGTTTCAGAATTTTCTTTGCGCAGTTTGAAATAAACAAATATGACTGCCCCCAAGTAATACGGAACCGCCTGTGTTGTCTGTCCTCTACTTGCAGTTCACTGTTTGGATTTCAGAGGCTTCATGAAGATGGCGCCAGAACGAAGGCCTTGCTGTTAAAGGTATGCCACAGAATCTGACCAGAGTCGCCTCTCTCCGTTATCTCCTCTGATTTGTGCATATCCCACCTGGAATAAGTGGTACAGACCTCTCAACGCCACACTAGCTATATGGCTGGCCACGACTTACCCATGCACCCATTTCACCAACTTTCATGCTGAATCAGTCCGATTGCTGTGACTGTAAAACAGCTTTGGTTATGGACGTGATCGATGCATACATTGTGTTTAGCCAAGCAACGTTACGTCGCCATGGACTGAATTGAATTATGCTATACCTCTTTTTAAAGCTTATCCATAAAAGCAGCTGATAAGTAGACATTCAATTACAAGATAATATGGATACCCCCCTGCTAAATATGATAGTGGCACAGGGTGCTGAAAGAATAGGTGACATGTTACGTGATAACAATGTATCGACGGTTGCAAACGTGTTTGCCACAATGTAGATACCATTATCAACATCACGTTTCGTGATGAGACAGGCGTGGGTGATGCAAACATGTTTGTTACAGTGCTGTTACTTTGCTTGCCATATTTGCTCAATAGTCAAGCAGCCATTGTAAACTATTCAGACTACGCGGCGAAGAGGTTTACAAATGCAATATCTTGCTGTAGGTAGCTTGCAAAAGTAAGATGACCGGTTCCGGATAATACCAAATACACATTTCCTTGACGGGTTTTGAGAGGGTACACGTTAAATCGGCGGAGAAGTGTTTGTATCCCACCAAGCCATCTGTCCCATCCGATCCTCTGACAATGACGATGGCCAGAGTTTGGGCTGTGCGTCAGCCCACTTTAGTAGCATATAGCAGCTAACTGTCCGGAGGATTTCTCCATTTCTTCAGCCGCACTTATCATAATAGTGACAGCAAGTGTACGATATTGTCGAGGGACAAACAAATGGACGTTGTTAGATAAAAAAGGTTGCAAAATAATGGCTGCTTGGCTCGGCCCAAGATGGCGGGGTGGGGAGGAAAATACCTAGCAAACGTTAGCTAGCTAGCAGCCGTAGCTAGGCTAATCAGCCTGCGTAAAGACAGATATCACGATAAAGCTACAATGCTGAGTGTTTTTGACAGATGATAAAGTGGAAAGCTGTATACGCTCACTGAACGGTACAGTAGTTAGTGCACACAGCAGTAACCGTGTTCGCCCAGTCCATGTAACACTAACGTTACGCTGCCTGTGCCTGATCTGTATCATCAACATGTGGCTTCTCGTTTTCTTGTTGTAGGGTTAGCCTATTTCATTGTTTTGTTAGGGCGTACTTTCAGGCTAGGCCTAGCCCTGCTCTCAGTTTTAGCCAGTTGGTGTCATTTTGAGGATTTCTGGTTGTTATGCTTCATATTCTGGCTGCTGCTGCTTGGCAGCCAGGCTGGGCTATCCTTTTTTATTAGCACATTAAACTAGAGAGATAAGGTTGTGGGATCTTTCTCAGTGACAGCTACTCATCTATAAGGGTTTTATCACATTAAACAGTTTGGCCTGCTTGGGGTTGAATGAATCTAAATGGAAGCAACGTTCCTTTTACATCCTCTCTCTGGGCTCTACCATGTTAAAATGTGGGGGAAGGGGTGTAATAGTTCAATATCAAGCACTGTACAAGGAAATATAGATTATTAATTCTAGCACTGTCCATAGCTAGTATTGATAATTATAGGGAAGTGTGTGACTGTATAGTTTTGTTGTTTGCTGAATCACTATGTCTGCAGGGTGCTCTGCAGGGTGCTCTGCAGAAAGCTGAGCTGGGCCTGTGCTAACCTCTATGGAACAACTTCATAAAATTAGACTGGGGGAGTGGGGCCACTTGGCATGCTGCCAGCACCTCCAAAATGTATTTAATCATGCAAGCGTTTTGACTTTCTACATGACAGACCTGATAAGTTAAAATAGTTGTGAACTTAATGTTAAATAATGTTTCAAACTTAGATTTTTTTTTACCATCCTATTGGAAACACCAGGTCTAGATCCACTCCCCTTGAAAGACTTGAGGTCCATTTTGTAAATTGTGCTTTGCTTGGGCTACAATCCCTGGACCTATTATTTTACCTGAGGACAATACAAATACATTGTTTTAGGTATAAAACATTGTTTTTTTTTTAAATTCACCATTAAGTACTTGCACAATGGGGAAAATCTGATGTAAATTGCTTCGGAGGATTCAGAGAACACTGTATGGAGCACACATTAATGTTTAAATGGAGGGAGGGTGTTCATTAGCCTAGCAAATGAGACCCTAGCTGTGAGGTCTTGCTAAAAGGGTTTTTATGTATTAGTTTTTCCATTGGAAAAATGATTGTGCTGTACTTGTTCTGGGCCTACAGTTTAGTATCAGCACCCTTTGGTTTTCATTTGGAATACTGTATCATTATGGGCATCATTTGCTCATCACAAACACAATGGTGACATTCCTGCTGGTGCCCTTGCAAATCAAAGTGAATGCATATGGATGAAGATGTTTGGTTACATTACCGGCGCGAACCATGTATAAAACATGATGTAAAAACTAGGGGTGAGAATCTTTGGGAATACCATGTTTGCATATAAATTCTTGGGGTGATGATTCGATTTAACATCGATTCTCAATTCATCATGATTATCTACACTTCAGTATATAGATCAAAAATGTAAACCAATTAATACATTTAAGTGTATCATATGCTGCAGGGGAACATCTCATCTCAGTTTTTTTGCCTTTATTTGATAGTTAATAGTAGAGAGAGACAGGAAAGATTAGGTGAGAGAGAAGTGATGGTATAGGTCCTGGGCTGGATTCAAACCCAGGACATTGCGGTTATTTGGTCTGCGCCTTAGACCACTGAGCTACCAGGATGTCTCTTCCCAGTTTTTTAAGATCATTTGTGTTCAATTTATTAAATGCAAACACAAACGCACAGTTTGTGTGCTTTTTAGAATTTTTAAAAATTATTTTCTGGCTTGGACTGCAGTATACTGCAGTTTACAGGTGAATGTCTTATCCAGTTGTGATTGCTTCACATTCAAGTGACGTCTAGTTAGGTGAGCGTATTTGTCGTTCTACTGGAATCCTTATAAAGTTCATTTTGTTCTGTTTTGTTTTGAAATCTGAAATGCAGCCATGGATTTGCCTTGAGACTTGTTGGGTCTATTTTAACGACATCTGCCGATGTCCATCATGGTAGAGCCAGTGGAGAGAGTGGGTTTGTTTAAAGGGTCGTCTGTACTAATCAATGCAGAGGTATAGCGCCACCAACTGAGTGGTGCTGAAAATTAAGTGTGCTCTTGTTCTATTGCTGTAAAATAATGTACATTTAAGTACCGATTCTAGAGTTTGAAGATAACCCAGCCCTAGGATAAACATACCATACTGCACTAGTATGGGTACGGCATACAATACGTTGGATAAACATGTTTAATTTCACCCATTTCCATTGTGCTCCCAGCTTTCAGTTGCAGTCGGTGTCCAGTCCAATCATCATGAGTGATGAGGAAGCTGAACAAGATTAGCAAACATTAAATTTGATCCTCCAGTCAACACAAATTCACCCTCTGAGTTATTATTAAGAGAGGGCGTTGGCTCACCCTGCTCTCAAAATTACACTGTTATTATGTTTTGCCTTTATGAAATTTTAGGTCTAACACTAATTACTTGTTGAATCTATCTCTCTGTGTGCACACACACACACACACCATCGTTTTGGGTCATGGATCATCAGTATGGGCAATCAGAGTAATTTGTGTAGTCGTTATTTAAATGCTGACTGACGGGACGCCCATATCAGGCATGGAGCTTGCTACATGCAAAACAGCCCTGGAAGGCTGGGAAAACCTTGGTAGGACGTCTTGTCATGTCCTACCATAAACATTTACCTCAGCCATATGCCTTAGATTTAAGTTATGTTTGGGCATCTTAATTTGCTTGACACAGAGTTGTTTTAAATATATTTAAAATACGGGTCCTTTGCCACTCCATCATTTTTGTGTAATAAAAAATAAAATTTCTGCCCTTCATTAAACTATTCTTCATTGAAGATGTGTGGCGTGCCTCTAACTCTGCCCTGCCATTGCTCTTTCTCGTAGGCTGTTAGCTGTTACGATGCTCTCATCCTGAAAGCTGAAGGAAAAGTGGACCCAGAGATGTTCTGTCAACTGGGCCACTTCAACCTCCTACTGGAGGACTATCCAAAAGGTGAGTCTCTGTCTCTGTCTCAGACATTCTCTCTCACATTTAACATTGTCACTAACTGTTCACTGTTTCCTTCTCTTTCTGTATCATGTTCTTTTATTCATCTATCCTTTTTCTCAGCATTATCTGCATACCAGAGGTACTACAGTTTACAGTCGGACTACTGGAAGGTGAGTTTGCACAACAGTGTACATACTAGTATCTGTTTTTGAAATAGATAAAGTACATTGCTTTTCAACTGTCCAGATTCCAAATATTGTAGTTATTTGTCTCTCTGGCTATACAAGTAGTTGTGTTGACATATTCTAATACTAGCAAAAAATAAGCTTGACCTTCACCATTAAACAGTAGCCCCAATAATTTGCTGCTGCTGCTGATTTAGATTGGTAAGTGAAATTGTGACATATGGCAATAGAGAGCAGCCCACAGGGGCTAAATAATAGTTATTACAGTTACAGTTATTACATTTGACGATGATTATAGGTTGATTGGAAAAAGTCTTTTATTATAGTTAAATTGTCATAAAGCAGTGCTTTCCATTTTTAGCTCTGGAAGAACATTGTTACTGGCTGAGATGGTAATTCTTGTTGGTAAATTTCATCAGCTGTCCTCATTTTTGATTAAATGTTCAGAACCGACAAACATCAAATGAATATAAACGTGTCTGTCAATTCATAACTGTTGTGGATTAACAAGGCTGTATCAATTGTGCATGAAAAAAAATTAAATAAAGAAAATTAAATTTCATTGCAGGTTATACAGACTTGTAGTTGTGGTCAGGGAGGATCCTCTATACTAGTGACAGTGGACAATGTGACTGTCCGATATCAGTCTAACCCTAGATGAGTACACTGAGGTCTTTTGGGCTGATTCTGATTACTGAACAGTGTGATCGGCTGATCACCAATCAGCAATTAAAATTATGCATTTTACCTAGATTTCTAGTAACAACGGCACATCATGTAAAAGCATTAACAGTAAAGTTTCAATATAGCACTGTGTTTCACAGATTTCTTTTATGTATGCATGACATTGCTAACATAACCATGTGTTAAGAAATCCTAGTTTTGGTGTGTGCCTGATGACTGAGCTCTCGCCGTCGGTAGCACATGAAATGGTTTTCATTGAGGCAGCATACTCCTCTGCCTTCTGTTCAATACATTAAATGCTATGAAATTCATAATATAATGTAAGAAATTAATATATTTGTTTGTATATTAACAGTTGAAAATGCAAATGCTGTGTTCAGAAAGGAGCAAAATGAAATGACCAAGTCTCTCTCTTAAACTACAAACACCAAGGCCCTTGAAGAACAGCCCTGTGATCAGTTGCAGTGCTCATTGTGAACAGCAGAGATTTTGATAGTATCACAGGCGTGCTAAATCAATTGAAATGTTTACTTGCCATCACATTCGGTATTTATTCAATTGAATAGATTACTAAAATCTCAATACATGATTATACACAATGCCCTATTTGCAGCATAAATATATCTCCCAGCCTTTTAATGTGAAACATATTCAGTTGTTTGAGTATTTAAAGTAGTAATCTGTGACATTTGCACAAAAATGTCTGGTTTGCCACTCTCTACTAACATAACACAATAGTGATTCAACCTATAGGCAGTTCATGCAAGTTTTTACATTTTGTGTTCTAAACAGGCGTCGGTTAGGTCTTTCCCATGAAAAATCCAGGAAGTTATGTGTTTTACTTTGCCAGCAACAACAGCGTTTTGTTTTTTTTTTAATAACAAAAGAAGAGCTTGTTAATTATTATGAGCAGCTATAGCCACCATGGCTGACCGGACAAAGAAAAGGTGCCACCTACAGAAACTTGTAAAAGACGTGACAGTACTGGCCTCACTTTGTGATTTGAAAAGTGATTTCTGGGAAGTGCAGTGCAAAAACACCACAGTAATGACTGCTTATCACTAAAGATGTTGCCAAAATCAAAGACAAGGAGCTCAACGATCCCCATGGGCACACCACAGAATGAATGCTTTCTGCACTCATTGCAGTAAGTGGGACAAAAACACCAGAAATATTCAAGTCAAACAAGGACACAGGGGTCCAAGCTAACAAACTTTGGCTGTTAAAACGGCAACACCGTGTTAAGCCCAAAATACAGCTACTAAAGGACTAAATTGCGATTACTTTAATTTTGTATTGCTATTTTCATTGCGGCATGATAAACATCTCCTTTGTTTCAAGGCTAAAAGCACAGATTCAATGGTCTAATAGGAATAGATCATTAGAATGAAGATTCCAGGATCATAATAGCAGAAGAAATTTAGGCTATTTTCAAAAGTTTATGTAACTAATAACTGAAACGGTCAACAACTGCTGCAAAATACAGCGGTCACAACATGAGTGAACATGAAAAGTGTAAAATTAACTTAAATAGGTCAAAATGTTTTCATCAGCTAATGTAACATGTGCATGTTCTAAATTGATTGTTACTTTTCAAATAGTTACTGATTTACAAAGTTATTTCATGACTATCAGCTGTGTGTGGGATAGTACAGTAAAGGATGCTGTGGTGCTTATGTAAGATATTGGGTCATGGGATAGTCAGTCATTGGTTGCAGATGATTCTAATGACTGTGATGAGGATGGTGGCGATGTGATTTTTCTAGTGCGGAGGTAGCAATGGCTCACTGTCATCTGTGGAGGGATTGCTACGGTTTATACTGGCTATACAGTTCCTGCTCATGACCTGGAGTTGAGTCGTCCAGCCAGCCGTGATGTGATGCTGTCTAGCCTGTCCTCTCCCTGCTCCCAGTGTGGGCGGACAGGCCGGTTCGGTATGGTGTTGCCTTGTTGTGGAAGGTCCATTAAGGAGAGGTGCCTGGAATTTGATGGTGACCGGGCCTGACAGCTTTGGGCGCCCTGAGAATACAGAACGGCACAGTGAAGTGAGGGTGTGAAGTCCTCCCATGGGCTGGATAATAGAGCAGGGTAGAGTTGACTTGGCCGTGGTAGCGATGTAACAAGCCTGGGTTTTGAGCCCCAAGGCAGGGCTTTTATTGACCAGGGCAGGGTTTCCAGGACAGCACTGGAGTGGTTGATAGACTAGGCTGCACTCTAGCTAAAGAATCTGGCTGGGGAAGGGATGTTTTTATGATAAGGGAATGAATGCTGTGGCTTATTATGCTAGTCTGTGCTTGGTTTAGCCTGGACAGCTGTGAGATTTTGGATTTGGTAGCCTATGTCCAACTAATGCTTATGCATTGCAGTGCTTCTGCATGTGTGGCTTACATTCACTTATCTTGGCTTGTCTTGTGTTCTCTCACTGGCCCCATTCATCATACCCTTGTTGAAAACCAACACAACCTAAAACATTCCCTCGATCATGAGGACATTGATCTGATTTATGACTCCTCCCCTTCTGATTTATGGAGCAACTCTACTGCTAAATCCAGTGTGAAGGCCACACTCTTGAGAGCTCAGTTATTCTTCCATGTTTGGCAGTGCTCTACAATGAAACGCAGACTGATTTACATGTTTGTAGAGGTGCTCAATTGCACTTCAGTTTTTGTGGAGCCACGTGCCATCCAGCATTACATTACCCTTTTCACAACAGCAGCAGTGCATGTATGATTAACAAAAGAATCACAGCATGATAATGTGCTGTTTAAAGCAATAGTTATGAGTGTTTTACCAGAATTAATAACTATAATGAAACCAGAAAACTGACATGGCAGCCTCACGGGCCAATTGATAAATACCAATTACTGGGTCAGATGCTCTCTGGGTAAATGAGGGCTCTTTAATTTACATGAAGGATGGACTGACAGTTGGTCTGAAGCACCTTGTTGTTTTACATTAATTTCCCAACAGTGTTACAGAGTTCATCAAGCCCTGTTTCTCTACCTTTTTGAATGACCACTAGTACTATCGACAGTTCTTGTGCTTCACCACTCAGTGGGCCTCATTCACGAAGCGCACAATCAGATTTGATTGTATAGCGTGCCTATGAGCGTTTCTACGGAGATAGTCTGACTTATCATTTTGTTCGTATCTGAATTTGTACATTGGTACGATCAAATCCTACGTGTGTTTGGACATGCAATTTGTTTGTGTGTTTGGAAACACGCGGGAAGGCTCTTAGAACGGCTTATTCTTTATGAAAAATCCATTACAGTAGTGCCAAACCTCAACAACAAGATGTTTCATTGGCTTTGTAGAAAAAAAAGACCTAATAGGCTGAAATGGCGTATTTGCCGAACTGTCCTCATTCATAACAAAAGATTATCAAACTTGTAATGGGTTGATCACATGGACTGGACGTCTTACAAATACAATTACAGTCCTACCATCTGAAGATGCAGCCTGGATTTGATCTGTGTCCAACTCCGATGCCTCCTGTGGCTGATAATACGCGCCTACTTCTTATTCTTTTTTCCAATCTAGTTTCGTGTCAAACCATTTATTTTTTTTACCTCAGCAACGGTGTGCTTCTGCTGAAACATCATTGACAGCGTTAATAATTTCTTGCCATGCTTCACTTTATCAGTTCTTGTGACTCTGCTGCTTATGCTTCTGAGAACTCCGCTGTTTTTTTTCATGCACGCAACACTTCCATTTCGGACTTCGCCAAGCTCCTCTTTTCCCTCTTTTCCTCCGTGGTTTACTTGCACACGACCCTTCAGTCTGCAGCCTTTTCCGGTGTTGAACAGCGTTTACCTATGCACATCGGCTTCAACAGGCACGCGCATCCAATTTACGAACAATTGGCATTCATCAAATAGACACCTGTTCTACGCACAAATCGAGGTTTCCCGAACGTTTCATGAATCCCACGTTGGTGTTTTCTTACGCACATAATACGACAAATTTACAAATAATTCACGAAAACTTTCGCAAATGAGGCCCGTTGTCCCCTACTCTTTCTTTTCCACTACTCTTTCTATATCGCTCTCTCATAATCTCTTCCCCAAGCCAGTCATGCTGAGTGGACAGGCTTGCCTTTCTCGTGTGTCTGTGTGTTGTCTGTGTGTTGTCTGTGTGTGTGTGTGTGTAATTGTCTGGGCATAGACTCTGTGAGTCTGCCCTTTTGACCTCCAACTCTCTCTCTGTGCTGCCATTGCTAAATGATGCGGGGGCTGCCCTCAGCACTTTCTAGGCTTTGATCTAAAGACGATTTCTTCTATAAGCCTACCATACACTCCCAGGAATGGCCCTGTCCTACAGTGTAACTCTTTAGTGTCTGGTGAAATGACTGTTTCAGAGCCTGCAGTCTTCATTCAGGGCTTTATATCTTTTTCTTTGTCTAGCATATGAGGTTTAGTGAATTGACATTGAAACTTGACGCTTCTGATGACGTGTGTGTGTGTGTGTGTGTGTGTGTGTGTGTGTGTGTGTGTGTGTGTATAAGTGTGAGTGTGTGAGTCAGAGTAAGAGAGTGAAAGAGTGAGAGAGAGAGAGCAAGAGA
>OOFE01027839.1:6045-14118 GCA_900323365.1 Monocentris japonica | reverse complement strand
CTCCCCTGAGATGGTGTGTGTGTGGTGTGTGTGTGTGTGTGTGTACGGTAACATCAGGACAACTGTGTGTATGTGCATGCAAGTACAATGTCATGCATTTATGCATATTATGTGTATCTGTGTGTTACTCTGCATGTGCATGGCTTGTGTGCGTGAGTGTGTAGATGTGTGTGTGTGTGTGCCTCATGAAGACTAGGAACCATGCTGTATCAGAGACACGATGGCAACACGGAGGCTCTTTAATAATTTACTGTGAATGAAAGTGAAAGATTAATGAGAGCAGATCTCCTCTCCTTTGCTCCTCCTCCTCTCTCCAGTCCTGCTGTCTCAATGCAAATGTCATCACTTTCTTCCTGCTTAGTTAGCATCATCATCATCATCATCATCATCATCACCATCATGATTACCATCATTTTTAAGCTAAAAATAAACACATATTCAGTGGTTTATTGCCATATCAAGGTATTGTGTCTCAGTGTGCTCAGGATAGAAAAGACAGGTACACATCAGGTACACATATACATAAACATAAAATACAATACCCATCACCAGTGACAGCAATAAATACACAGATCAGTCAGGCAAGGTCAGTTAATATACCTATAAAAAGGCAAAGAATGATAAGCATGACAAACAATCAATCAATCAGTAAAATCACTAAAATAAAGTGCTAGTGATTTGTTACTGTTCAACAGTCGTTCTTCAGCAGGATTGGGGCTGTGATGTAAGTTCCTGGCCTTCTAGAGTAAGAATTGGCTGGGTGAGAGGGGCCAGTCAGCAACTTTAGAGCTTCATATTGCAGCCGATAATTTTGCTGCTGTGCATACAATCCTTTCCAAATGCGATGTGTCCTGAACAGATGTGTCGCCGTACCAAACCGTGGAAAGCACGACAACATTTTTAGTCACACCTCAGGTGCATCATAGCTTTGAAATTAACCATTTTTGGTGATGTCCCTCTACAAATGGGGTATGGCAGAAAGTTTCCACCCTCTCCACTACCTGACCTCTTATGCTTTCCCAACATGAGGCCAATGTTGTTGTCATTGCACCAGTAAATAGTATGTTTATATGATTACTCCGATTACTGGGAGTAATCCAGACAATATTTAATATTATTAAATATAATATAAAATTATTTAATTGTAAATACAACATCTGGGTTACTTCGTCTGGTGACCAACATACACAGTTTGAAAAAGCCAAAAGAAACTACTGATTAAGACATGCCCCAATAAAATAAAGATTGAGCAAAAATCTAGGTGTGTTAACCCGGTTATGCTTCCTCTGATTATGACCTTACCCCGATTAAAGAACTTAAATAAAGGTTTACATGACAATTTCAATGATCAGAATATTGCTGTAATCGTCTTATGATCGAATAGTGTGCATATAAATGGCGTCAATAAGAGCCTCTTCCCGACCTGAGACTGAGCCTGCTAAAGTTGTATCATCAGCAAACTTCATCACTTTGACAGACTGGGTTTGACACACAGTATTATGTAGCATTTACTTTTTTCCCTTTACATTTTTCAAGGAATCAAGCCCACAACCTTTTTTGCTGACAATAATTTGTGCCTTCAGAACTAATTTCACGCTAGTAGGTTATACATGAAAAGTACCAGGATCAGGATGTAATAAAATGAGATTAGAAAACAGCTCACGGGGGCTGTAGAACAGAGCCTCAAAGAGTCAATTCACAACAATTTATGTAGAGAAAATCCTAAAACTGAGCACCTCTAATTACAGCTCAAGATATTTGTGAAAAATCTTGTCATATTCTTTCCACAGAACAAGCCATGAGAAGTCTAAACACAGATTATCTGCTTTCCCGGTTCAAAGAACCAATCCTAGACAGTAAGCTCGATTTTTGTTGGTCTTTAGAAATGTGAGAAAGAGAGAAAGCTAGAGAGCGAGGATGTCTGGCAGATTGTGACGCATTTCATCAGAAAAGATAATCAAATGTGTGTGTGGGTGATTTGTCCTTCATCTCTTTTCTGGTGTAGGTGGTGTAGCATTTCTCTTTCTGCCTATCTGCAACCTGTTCTGATTAAGTCTTGGCACAAAGAGCCCTTCACATGTTCTTTTAAGAAATCTATGACATGCAGCTGAAGGAATACCTCCCTCTGGAATGCAGCACACTATCTGCATCCAGTCTGTATAAGAGACGAGTGGCAGGGAGGGGAGGATATAACATAAAGGTATGGAGAAAGCTGCAAAGTAAAGTGCATATTCAGTAGGTGTGTGCTGTATTTGCCTTATTGTGAGGGATAAGGTCAAGCGGGAGGAGGAGGACCACATGGGGTGGCATTTGTCCTTATCCAATTAGCAGCGACTTGGAGGTAATGCATGGTACCTTTTATGTACCTGAATCTATTGCCCATGGGGTAATCTCCTCCCAGTATTAGATTGCGAGGGTGAGGCAGGAGGAGAGTTAGAGTGACACAATAAGTGAACCCATGCACTGTCCTGACATAGCCTGAAGCTGAGTGGCAACCTGCAGAAAGAAAGAGAGGCCTGCCACCGTTGTATAGCATGCTTTCAGTGTTGCATTGTGCATGGGTGTATTGTATCGCTTATGTGCTGGAAAAAAAAAACAAACCAAGGAGGCGTGGCCCCACAACAAGGATTAAACACTGAACTTTGACCCCAAGCGGAGCAGGAGTTTGACCCGAGGCTGACCGCTGATCTTGCCCAGGGTCGACCCTGGGTGTAATAATAAAATGATCTGCCTTGAGATGCTACCCTGACAAGAATACAATTCTGGGGGAAACAATGAATGCTTGTCATTTTTGGGAATTGTTTTACATGAAAATGTAAAGATATTGAATATCGGCACAAAATACTATGGGCAGCTTCAATCCAAAATATATCAGTATGAGCCGTCTGAAACCCATATTAGTCGTTCAACAGTTCATTTCAGTGTGTTACAAAACTTCAGCAGGGCTCAGTACAGCTGGTTAGACAGTGATCTGCAGCCATGCTAGTGAGGTTGAACACAGATTGGGTGGTGTGTGTGTGTGTGTGTGTGTGCGTGCGTGCGTCTGAATTGTGTGCACAGTAGCATGTGTACATCGCCTCAGGAGGAAGAATTTAATTTCAATTGACAGTGTTTATCCAAATCCTCTCCCAAAGTGTGAAAACATACGGGGTTCAAATGTTTGCATACATCTGTGCAAGCGTGTTGCCTAATGCAGGCAGATCATGTCTTTGCGTGCAAGCGTGTGCGTGCTCTTGCGAGTGACTGTGCATGTGTGTTCCTGCAAGCACATGCAAGTGTGCGTGCTTCAGTGTGCATGTTTGTGTGTGTGTTTCTGCGTTTTCCAGCGTGTGTGTGTGTGTTTAGTCTGTGAGATGCGTCAGTAACTGGGGCAGAACTGATTGTTGCTGATGGCTGTAGGCAAGCACAGACCTACATTCTGCTCTGCCACACAGAGGAAGAGGAGGAGGAAGAGGAGGAGGAGGGAGAGAGGGGTGCAGTAAGGTAACAATTGGGGTCTCTTCTTTATCCCTCTCCCATCTTTCCCTCCTCTCTTCCCATGACACTGTTTTCTTTACCTTCCCATCCCCTCTTCCCTCCTCTTTCTCCTCTCCTGCACCCTCCCTCATAGTTTTGTCTGGTCTGTCCACTTGACAGGCATAGGGACTTACTCAGCAGAGAGAGAGAGAGAGAGGGAGAGAGAGAGAGTGAGAGAGGAAGTCACTTGAGGGAAAAAGAGAGAGACAAGTGAGAGGATGAGCGGAAAGAAAAGAGAGGAAGAAAGGACAAAAAGGAGAAAGAGATGAGGCAAAGTGAGTGACAGATGGAGGGATAAAAAAGATACTGAAAATGAGAGAGAGAGAGAGAGAGAGAGAGAGAGAGAGAAAGAATTACATCAGTCTCAGGGGAGACCTATAGATCCATCTGTCTGTTTCCCATAATCCAGAGTCATGGATTCAGGCAGACATGCAGCACTCCTCCAACTGCACATTCACTAATGCATCAGATACACACTGCAAAAGATGTGTGTCTTAAACATATATTTTGGCCTAGTTTACAATTTTTAAATCTTTTTCCTAAAACAAGAGAAGCGAGCTGCTTTATACTGCCTCGTTTCATGGTACTGACACTTGTTTCTTGAAAATCCCTGAAGCAAGTGAAACTTTGATTTGAATTTTGTCTCAAATTTGGGGATTCTTTGACTGGTTACATCTGTGTGTGTGCGTCCATGTTTACGTGTGTGCGCGCGTACAGTAATTTTATCTTGTATCCAGACATATCAACTTTATTCAGGGTAGTTTTGGTCAAATCATCTTACAGGAAACAGGAAACAATAACCCTTGATTCAAACAAATGTCCTGAAAGAGTTACCTGTAAAATTATCTGCCAGTGCAATGACGTAATTTCATTAAAAATAAGTCTGGATATAAAATGAAATGCCTTGCCAAACTTTTTGCAGTGTGTGTGTGTGTGTGTGTGTGTGTTGACCCCTGGAGTTGCAGTCTGAAGGTGACTCACTGTCTCCAGCAGGTGTTCGGTCTGTCACCCCCCCGGGTGGAGGAAATCTGTTCATCCCTCCTTTCTTCCTCTCTTCTACTCGCTCATCCTCCTCTCACGCCTCTCCGAGTCTCTATTATTACTCCTTCTTCTGCTCTCTTATCCTTGGTCGTCCTCTCATCTCTCTGTCGCACAGCAACGCAAGTTCCCTGCAATTTATTTTTCCTTTTATGCTTTCATCTTTTTCACAGCCTCATTTTTCTCATTTTATCACTCTGTTTTCATTGTTGTCTCTGTGAATCTATCCTCTCACCAGCTTTGCTGCTGTGTCTCCATACTGTTGACTGGGATCGGAAGGAAGTACTGTACATCTTTCCCTTTCTGATCTCACATCCCATCTAAGGCTGACCTGATTTGGTATTTTGAAGGTCAAACTGCACTTAATTTGGGATCACTGATATTTAAAAGCATCTTCCTGTTCTTTTACTGTCATAACTTACTGGACTAAAGGTTGTGGTATTGGGTATTTAAAGGAATTACCATGTTTTTGAGAGGTACGGTATGTCAGACATTTTGAATTATCCCGAGTCCTTTCAGTCCATCCAAAAAAAGCCAATTGCCTCAGCTTCCATTTTTGGCGTTTGGTGGCATAATGTTTTTTCAGGTATCTCCCTTTTTTCTTTTTCTATATATTTAGCCATTATTTGCGAGATCACTGGACATGATGGTACCAGGCGTGGTGGCCAGGAGATTGGTGATGCAATTGAAAAGCCTCTATTGAAAGCAGAAGTTGTGAGTATTCAGAAGTCTATGAGGCTGAAAAATAACATGAAAAAATGAACTGTTTCTGAACTATATAAGGGGAATGAAATATTGATTTTGACGTCTCATCAACTTTATGTTATCTATATTAGGCCTCACTAACAAATGGTGTGGTGGCAACTGCCAGTGTCGGTGTCTCAATAACCCAAACAATGTTGCAAGTACTCCCAGCTGATGATAAATTCTTTATAAAGCTTCAACTCAGGACAGCAGCATAACTTCACACCGTATAGGAAGCTCTAGTTCAATACAAACTGATCACATCTGCTTTCAGTACATCAGTTGCTCAAGTTCTGCTGCTTTCCTCTCAAAGGAAATGCCAAGTCATCCCATTTTACGGTCAGCTCACATCTGACCCTGACCCCACCCAGGGACACTGGTCTGAGCAGAATCTGGTGTGTGTGTATGTTCATGTGTGTTTGGTTGTGTGTCTCTGCTAGTTTGCTCTGGCCATGAATCGGCAGTGGCCTCGCTCCCTCTCTGTAAACATCACAGGCCATCAGCTTCAGTAAAAGTGAATCACTGTTAAAGTAGAAATGACACAGTTAGCATATAGTGAGGTAGTGGTAAATATAAAGGTGGGTAAACTATTATCATAAGGCCAACAACCACCAATATGAAGAAATGACCCTATAATGACCCTGAAATGACCCTATCTTGATATAACTTGATATATACAATATTATATACTATATAGTATAGTATATATAGAATTTAACTCATAAAGACTTAAATCAGCCTAAAGAGCTGAGTAAACTGTAATCCATAAATAAATAGGAGGGTAAAGTGAGTTTAAGTGGGTTTACATTCCACTCCATTCAACGGAGGGTTGGTTTTAAACGCTTCAAAGCCACTTAAGGTCATTGATACTGAAAGTATAACCCAGTCACGTCCACACTTCTCTAAATACAAGCCAGGACAAAGGCTTGGTATGAATGCACAAAAGACAGAAATCTAAATCTATGTGGATTAAGCCAGCCTGAATTTTGCTCAAGAGGAACGAGTCCCAGTGCATCAGGCAGCAGTATTAACGTCTCTGTTTGATCCCAGCCTCTGCACTTCGCTGCTCTAAAATGGGTCACCGTGAGTCACTCTGCCCACTTCTCACCTCTCCATCTCCCGCTCTCAGGTTCTCCGTTTATCCCTCGACACCTTTTAGTTTTCTCCATCTTTCATCTCTCTCTCCGCTCCTCTTCTGGTACATCTGGCACTGGGCAACGCACTGTGAAAATGCCTTTGCTATCATTTCAGCAGTTTCAGCCACAATACCGTTTCACTGATATATTTAACAAAAACTGACAGTAAACTGCACTATAAAAACATTGTATGTGTTAAATATTTGTTTTAGACTAGTTATTTTTGTAAATGAATGAATGGCAAGCATGTCAATCACTTGATTCATGGTGAAACTGATCAGTGATTTTAGTGGGTTGAGAGCATAAATATAAGATACGATACTGTGCATGCTAATGTTATTTTTATGATTTGAGATAGAATGAATTGATGTGCCGAGCGGTCATTTGATTGATAAATGATGTCAGTGATGAGACATTTTTATCACTGGAATGAAGAACCCCTTAAAATAATGTAGAGCAGGAACAACAGGAGTGAGCCCTAGAGGAATGAATGATATTGATTGCTGGGATTCAACTGCTACATGTGAACAAAAAAAAAAATCTATTTACCAAAACCAGTGTGTAGTATGTATCTGTTTGCAAAGCGATCTTTTTTCACTGTTTAACAAGTTGAATTACAAAAACTATTCAAGTATTTTTGGTAAACACGTTGACTACAGCAGGATTGACGTAGTTGGAGACTACTGATTCCAGGATGACTAACACAATGAGGAGGATGTGAAGAATTAACCCTTTGCGGAGCAGGATTCGGTTTGGTGACCCGGCATTCCACTTGATACGTGATTTCCATTGTTGCCATGGAGACACTCCAGACTCACAGCTTCATTTTGGACCAGCCTTCACTTGCCAAAGAAAACCATGTTACCTTTAATTGGACAAATAATCACTATTTCTCCCATGAATCTTCTCAGTATACTTTTGTTTGTGATGCATTTTGGATGGAAGCATAAAAAAAGGCTCTAAATCCCACAAATTAGAATGAGTTATTTCACTATAAAGGGGTTGTTTTCGCAAGTTCAGCGAAACCACAACCCCCACAAATCCTTTACTTCCCTCCTAATGCCTCCCAGCTTGTCTCATATAAAATAAAAAGGAACTTGGATTTCCCCTAACTTGACACTTTTTCCACACTGTTGTCAACAAATGGAAATACACTTCAATTCAGAATGTTTAAGCAGAGAAGGGAGAAAACTGAGTAGGACTTCATTTGTCTGTGACCTGTGTGTGTGTTTTGTGTGTTTTGTGTGTGTGTGTATGTGTCACCCCGACTGCGGTATTGGACCTCAGAATGAACGAGAGCAGGCTTTTCCTTGGCCCGGGACCTCTGATTTGAAACATTGTCCACCTATTACTGAGTATTACGTCTCACCCTACTCTGCTCCAAGTGGTTTTCCAAACATATGCATCATAAATTCAGGAATGTGCTGGAGTGTGTTTCTCCCCTCTGAATTGATTTGACTCAACAAGATGGGATTTGTCAGATATTTTCCGAGTGAAGGTTTGGAATTGCCGGGGATAATGAGTGATTTTGGGAAGGCTGTTTAAAACTCATTCATGGATGGAGATTTGGCTGGTTTGAGGATGTGAAGAATGTCAAATCCACCTCATTAGCCAGAAATTGAAGGCCTAATCGAAACTG
>OOFE01027836.1:0-17564 GCA_900323365.1 Monocentris japonica | reverse complement strand
GCGCGCGCGCGCACACACACACACACACACTCACACACATATATACACACACACACACACACACACACACATACACAGACCCACACACACATATTTGGATTTTTGGTTTTTCAATAGTAATATTATTTTACTTATTTCTTCCTGCAGTAATTCGTTACACTACTCATAATATTTCTTTCTTGTTAGACCCCCCCCCAAAACCTGCGGCTGCATCCTCTCTTACCAAACAGCATTGATGTCCAGTGTTCTTGTCATCTTCTTCCTCGGTTAAATTAAAGTAGTGGAAATAGTTCCACCCAGGTTAAACTTTTCTGCCATTTCTCATTTAAGATATAGCCTAGTGCGAGAAGAAGACTGTTGACGTTAATCATGAAGAAAATGAATCGGGGGTGGAATATATTTTTGGGATATATTCAACTCCAATCTGATATATGAGTTATATTTGTTTGGCAACTGTAATATGATGAAATTGAAATAATAATTCGTTGCACTACTCGCTACTGGGAAAGTATTTACTATAGCTATAACTATAATACGTTTCTATAGAATTTACCACCCGAAACACACACACACACACACACACACACATAGTGAAATAGATCGTCTTGAGGAGCATTACATTAGGCATACAGGCCCATAATCTCACGAGGGCTACTATAGGCTACTACGGTGAACACACACACACGTATTATCTCATAGGTTATAGGTTCAGGCGCCGTAGACCGGGTTGACGCGAGCGCGCATCGCTTCGACTGGATTACCGTGGATCTAGATAACTGGCGGCGCGCAGTCAACCGGAGTTGAAAGTTGAAGGGGTCACTGGGAGGTCAACATGCCGGATCCCTCCGTTACCGATTTGTGTCTCTGCAGCCGTCATGTCCTCCCGTTCCCGCTAGTTCATTCATTCTGGCCACAGCCGGTTTAAACCCGAGACTGTATCGTGGCAGACCTAATCCCGAGCCATTCTCCTATTAATGTATTATTGATTTAATCTACACTAAGCTATGTCTTGGTATTAAATCAGCTTGTGTGGCTCATCTGAAATAAATTAGCAGGTGTGTGATCTGAACTACTGTATCTTCAGGACTGAAACATATGGCTGTCTATTAGGATGTTTTCTGCGCATCTGTATTATCATATCGACATTGTGTCAAAATCACGCATATGTGCAGGACTTACCGTGTTTAAATGTGAAATCACCCGGTGACAGAGATCCCGTCGTCCGGTCAGGACCCCAGTGGACAGGCGCTCACGCAAAGCACGGAGCACAGCACAACTCAGTACTGCAGTGAGGGTGCGCTGCCACTGGGAGAGAAGATTGGAATCTGGTGCTGTGTGTGTGTGTGTGTGCGCGCGCGCGCGTGTGCGTGCGTGTGTGTGTGTTTGTGTGTGAAAGTGACGTATAAATGGCATCTCAAAATGTATCCATGAAGTTTCAGAGCTCCTCTGATACCAGTAGGCCTGCCACGATATGCTCTCTCACACACACACACACACACACACACACACATACACACACACACAAGTTCAAAGTATTTATGTTTCCCCAAATAATCTGCCGTCTTTAGCTAAGGCGATATCTTAAATTACACACACACGGCCAGTGAGGGAGGTTGTGAAAAGCAATAAAAAAATAATTGATCAACTAAATTTACAATTATTTAAGGTTTCTTATTTATAATATCTCTATTATCAGGCATATTAGAAGTTGTATTAGTTGCAGACATTTGAATCACACAAGCCTTGAAATTTGATCAACCGAAAGTTTTTGCTGAGTAATTAATTATTGACAATATATGAAAACAATATTGGGAATTATTGTAAAAGAGTAATAAAGTGGCCGTAGGCCTATTAACCACATCCAGCAGGGTGCAGGCCTATTAGCCGATCGCCACCAGTTTACAAGGATTACATTTTGGTTTGTTTATCATATCCGTTACATTTGTTTAAAGTAGGTTTTGTTGGAGGTACTTGAGCAGCTTCATATAGTTCACTGACTTGACTTTCCTCATAACAACAATACCCTAAAACCAGACCCAAAGCATATTTTACTCTACGAATAGCTAGAGACAAGTTCACAGATTAAAAAGCCTAGAATTATATAAGGCTTCATAGAAGAACAGAGGGAGGCTCAACGAATGGCAAAGTAAGCAATAGCCGTCCCACCTTTTACTCAGCAGTGCATTTATCAGCCTTGGCTATTTTTTGAAACCCCGATCATGTAGTAATGCATAGGTTAAATTCTTTGTTATTATTACTTTTTTCTCTTTTGGAAAATATTAATGATAGTACACCTTTATAAATTGTTTGCCTCACTGTGGGGCATATTTTCACATAGTATGAGTATGTCTCCCCAGGGTAGCTTAACTGTCCTCTTTTCAGAAATAAACGAAATAATTATTAGTTTTGAAGGGTTCCATCTGTAAAGCATTAAATCATTAGTCATGAAAAAGATACTTGGAGTCAGTTTTGCCAGGTTGCATCCTCCAAATACCGAACAACACTGCCTCTCGGTCCGTCAAATAATAGGACAAAATCAATGATTTAACAATATTCACTCTACTTTATGGCAATGATTATTTATCTACACAGATCAAAGTTAATGTAAAGTTGACATGAAGAGGTTATGACCACTTTTCGCACTTTCCAAAATGGTAATAGTTGTTTTTTTAATGTAAACCCAACTGATATAGAGTGACATTATGCTGCCCAATTCCTGAAAAAGATACCGTTTTAGGTACAGCACGGAAGCGTTGGTTTGGAATATCATGCAATATTGCTGAAAAGTTCCATAAAATAGTCTTCATTTGTACCAATGGCCTTCCTGTCTGAAAACCTGCCCTGGCAGAGTTTAAAATATCTACGCATGTTTAGTCTAAAATCATTTCCCTAGTTAACCCTTCATATGCCACATTTGAACCTGTTTCTTTTGTAGCTTGCCCAACATTTATAACAAAAAAAAGACTTAAAAAACAGAAAATTACAAAAACAGAAAATTGCCCTCATCAAAGAGTTTATTGAGCTAGGCTTTTGAAACCAATATCGCCAGTCCGACAAACATTTGTGAAATCGGACTTTTTTCTCAAAGTCTTTTCATTTCTGTGACATTTTCTATGTAACATCTAGCCCCGACATCACCTAGTGCGCAATAATAACAAAAAAGTAAAATAAATCTATTGATTTGAACTAAGTTTGTGAATGAGCTTGCCCTTGCTTCCAAAAGAGGTTACAATTCTGACATAGGACTACCTCATTGTTGTTCACCACAGAAGGACAGGCACCTTGAATATACTGTTCCAACCAGCACAATGTTATTAATTCATGACATAAGTAATTATGTAAGTATAATCATTTATTGATTCCCATGTGGAAGGTAAGGGAGGCCAGGTAGCACAGTACTTACTAAAATCTTCACTGCATTAAAACCTGTTTGATTGTCTTATACTTGAGTTGCATTGCCTTGTCCTCAAATTATATGAAAAACTTCATTCCAAAATGAGGTCTCTACTATTTGAAATCATGAAATGTTCTCAGGTATTAAGGTAAAACACACTATGTGCAATTATTATTGGGGTAAGTGTTTATCTGAGGACCTTTACTTCCAAAATACTAAAGATTTTTGAGGATGTAATCATCTGTATCTTGAAATATTG
The DNA here is from genome assembly GCA_900323365.1 of Monocentris japonica. Classification (NCBI taxonomy): domain Eukaryota; kingdom Metazoa; phylum Chordata; class Actinopteri; order Trachichthyiformes; family Monocentridae; genus Monocentris; species Monocentris japonica. The sequence continues at coordinate 13,911 of OOFE01027836.1, read as the reverse complement.
AGCAAGAAGATAATTTCCAAAATGGATGTCGCTTTTTGAAATGAAACTCATATGGTCTTATCCTTAAGTTGTATGGCCTATAGGGAGACTGGTACCAGAAAGTGAGAGGCGAAGGTTTTAATAATACCTGAAATGAGGTGGCTGTGGCTGGACTGCTCATTATTGTCCCATCCTGGCTTCAGCTGACTAGTTCCTCTGTTCTCTGTCTGGGGGAAGTGGTGAAGGGGTCCCAGACCTCCTGCACTCAGCAGGCCTGTCTCACACACCTTCAGCCTGACCAGAATGAGTGTGTGCGTGCGTGTGTGTGTGTGTGTGTGTGTGTGTATGTGGCAATAGAGGGCAAGGTCAACCCATTTCTCTGCAAACAATCACATCACACAGGGCAAAATACATTCCAACCCCCCCTCCTCTATCATTGTAACGTGGTCTGATGTGGGAACACAGAGGTTGGGGGTTTGGCAGCAGTCCAGACAGGGCCTCCAAGTCCAGATGAAGGAAAACCTGCTCCAAATTATTATGACTTCATATTACACATGTTAGGACGCCTCTACTTTCTGGAGGCTTAGGGGAAGGTTATATTCTTCTTTAAAATCAATGCTCAATGTATATAATCATATTTGTTGTGAATGCAGATTGATTAACTAGTGGCTTAGTGGTAATTGAGGAGGTTTATATACTATGACCACACTTCCCTATACACATCAATCGTAATTTGGCTGAGAGGTGAGCATGCTCTACAGAGTTGGACGTGCACCTTACACAAGCACACCTCAACTACACTAATGCCCCTGATACACTGTCTTGGCACTGACACACTGTATGCTATGGCGGGCCTACTTATGCAGTGTCTTGCAGCTCCCTCTAGTGGCTTCATTCAGCAAGCAGGCGAGTAACAGCAAGAGGCAGAACAGGGAAAGATGGAGCAAAGAATTATCATAACAGTCCTCTAAAAGAACACAAAACACATCACACCCAAGCCCATGTACAGGCAAGGAAGGGTGCATTTTAAACCATGAGAGTGCAATGACATCAGAAACACCCACTGAGGGTAAGAGCAGTCTGGCACTGAGGCATCCATGTGGGAACATTAACATTTAGGGGACCAGCCTTTCGCTGTGTGCCTGTCTGCCCTCAGGGCAGCCTGTCACTCACAGGCGTCAAACTGAGGTGTTATTTAACAGGTGACCTTTACATTCTGGATATGATGAATGTGCAGGCACAGACAAAAAAACACAACCTCGGAGGCTTATACTATCTGACCCTCTTTCAGGCTCTTTCTCTTTTGCTCTGTTTTACCCATGCATCTCTCTGCACACAGACAGGCACAGGCTGAGAAACTCCAGCTATACAGAGAGGTGACAATCTCACCAGAGGAGCCGATCATATTCACTAGCTCTGAGAGGATGTTTCAGATCAGCTTAGTGGGTTTTTATTTACAAGGACCATGGCCAAAAGTGCTCAATGTGTAGTTTGTTTTGTTCTCCATCGGCCCATCCCCTACATGTATCATTATATTCTCTTTCTTTAACTCCATCCCCTCAAAAATTTCCTTTTTGTCCTCCTGTCAGCTCCCACTGGGGTCAGCCACGTGTTTCTGCTTGGATTCCTCTCAGTACCTAGAGGAGCTGTGTCTTTAACAGACTGAAAATTTATTTCAACACAGCTGACATTTCATTGGCACTCAGGGCCTTTTACCTACCCGTACAATTTAAACTGCTCTGCAGAGACCTTTTACTCTGGTAAAAGCTGGTCCTGCAGCCACACAGCTGTACTGGGAGGCAGAAGGGAAGTGGAGGGAGGTCAGGACAGAGTTTAAGGCACTTTCCCTAATGGACCTTTGCATTGGACGTGTGAAACACTTTGCTTAACACAACCTCTGGGCACTAGATTGGCTTGTGTTTGTGTGTGTACATAGAGTGCGTGTGCTTAGGGGTGGCAGTAGTAAAGGCCAAATAGGTTGGCCCCGACCCTCTGCCCACCAAACGGCTAACCTCCCAGTTAGCCATTTTGTCCTTTAGAAAGAAAAAGGGTATACAAACTGATTGTCTTAATTCCATCTTCTATCAAAAAAAAACTTTGAAAACTTTGTCTGTGCAGTCCTTGGAGTGTCGTGTTATGTGAGGCTTGACCTGACATGCCACTAGATGGCATCATGTTCTACTGCATGCTTATTACTGGAACAAGAGAAGTTTCATAACAAAGTGTCTTTCACAGGAACATCAAAGTTTCTCCAAAAGAACACATACTAGAGAACTAAAAAGCATCATTTAATATACAAGAAAGGAAATTAACATTATATGCAGGCAGACGAGTGCACACAGCTTCAGAAGACAGAAGTAGGCCTTCAACATGGTACCACATCAATGAAGTCCTGAGGTGAACCCGAGGACAGTTATATTACTGGTGTAACAGCATCAAGCATTTCAGAGGAACCTGTAACATCGGTTGTGAAACAGCTCTGATGTACCACAAAAAACACAGGTAAAAATGAGAAAAGCAAAGTGCAAAATTACAATAAAATACCACAAGTGGCAATTAAGACACGTTTTCCTGCACAATGCTGCAACAACGAAAAGATCACAATCATATTTACAAACTGTCAATCAGCTGATCAGCTGTTCCATTATTTTGATATTGGCAGTACATTCTACAATGTGTTTAAGGTACCATCCAAACACTGCTGTATTGATATGGTACTCTGTTACTAGCCAAGACAGGAGTCACAGTTTACTGATGATTGATCTCTAAGTCAAACTTTAGAAGCTCCTATGTAAAACATTGTACAAACACATACTGTAAATGCATTACGTTACTGTTGCTCATATTGATCTGTACCGGCTATAACAACACAGGAGCCTTCAGCCAGTTGGCATTGAGTGCATTTACCATTTGCTCCCTAGACCTACAGGCTACTACAGTTAATGCTCCAGCCCATTCCCCCTAACATCTGACTGGACTGTAGTAATAATTATAAAGAATTAAAGTGTGCGGCTGTAAGGCTGGAACAACAGCTTTCACATCATGTGAGTCTCCAGGAGCAAAAGTGGAAAAACATTGCAAATTGGCAAATCATTCAAATGTACCTTGTGAACATAGCTATAATATAATAACCTATTTGTGCTAATGTGATCAAATGCTTTAAAAATTGTTTTTAAATACTTCCAGCAGAAGTAAAAACTCTCTGTTGATGTCAGTGGATACATTGCTGATAGGAGCCAAGTGTGGGCACAGGGGACAGATTTAGAGCATGTACCATCACTTGTAAATCTATGAGAACAACCAGCTAATTACTTATTAACATCAAAATCATTCAAGTTTTCAGCGGATGTTGTACAAAAAAAAACACCATCATACCCTTTCACAGTCCTGTGAACAATAACACTGTTCTTGATCCCCTTCCAACTGGACCATTCCTCCCTTGCAACATAACTAGCAGGCCTGCAGTTACTCCATAACCCCAGCAGAGGGGGGCCAATAGCAGGTCACGGCATTGAGGCCAGCAGTCACAATGACACTTCATTAGGATGGAATAGCATTACCAGTCACATTCATTTAAACAGGTGCCAACATTTTCATCCAGAGTGGAGTCTGGACAGACTTCATTAAACCTAGACGTCTGTGGTGCGGATGTTGTCATCATCCAGGCTGAAGGGGAAGCTGCAGTCCGTGTGGGGTTGGGGCTGGGAGCGGTGCCTCCGACGCCCACTAGACAGGCTGCCTGAAGGGGTGGAGACCACTATGCCACCGGCTGAAGCTGGAGGGAGCGCACTAGGGCAAGATGGGGCAGAAAGGGAGTTGGAGGAGGAGGAGGTAGAGGAGGAGGTGGAGGAGGAAGAGAGAGAAGGCAAGGTGGGCAAGGAGCTGAAAGGGCTATCCACATCCTCTGTGTCCATGACAGAGGCCTCACGTTGGGGTACAGGGGTCCAAGGCTGCCAGCCTGGTGCTACTGAACAGGATTTGATCAGCGTAGGTCTCCGGTCATCACCCTGTTGACCACGGGACACAGAGGGGGCATTGTGACTTCGATAAAGAGAAGATGCACGTTTGAATGAAAAACCCTGGAATGACAGAAAGAGAAAGAGAGAGCAACGGCATCAATGAGGAGCGTTCACTTTGCCTTCAAGAAAGTATAGCCAGAAGAGCTGTTGATCTCTTAGCTGAGAAGAAGGGGGAGGGACTGTAGGGTTACCTTAGAAGGGCCTCTGAAGTCCTGGATCTTCATCTCAACATCCCTGATCCAGCCATGCATCTCCTCTGGAGAGTCTGTCTGTAGAGTCAAGGTTACAAGGAATCTGAAGCCTAGCAGACTTGCACATACACAAGAATCTTTGCAGGCACACCAGCCATTATGGTCTTAGATCTTCCATTCATTTTTTATCTTATTTTCTTGTCAAATCTGACTTCAAATTCAGTTAATTTTGAGACTGGTTTTCCTACTCTACTTTCATATTGGCAGATTTTTTTGGTATGCCTTTCATTTATTTATTTTGGTTTACTAAAATTTTGTCATGCTTCCTTTTATAGTCTTTTTTTTCATGCATGAACATAAACCCAAACAAGCACCTCCCTCCCTCCCTCTCAGGGCTTCCCATCTGATCTGACCCCAGTCTTCTCAGTCAGCTGTTCTCCCAGGGGGAGGAACAGGATGTTGTTGTTGTTATGGAAACAGATGGTTTTGCCCGCTTCACAAAAACAAACTTTTTGTTCTCCTAAAAAAAGAGCCAGTGCCACACATCAGCAATAGAGCATTCAGAAAACAAACATCTCAAACGTACGGAGGGACGGCTAACAGACACACATGGGCCTTTCTCTGGTTTAACTCAGTGCCATCCATTTTGCAAACTACCTTGTATCTAATCAATGTTCTCACTCACTTAAGCTCATGTATCTAAAAATACTGGAGTGCTGTGACCATGGGCAAGAGGGCATTCCCTCCTTTAAGGCTATGTGACATCAGTACACCATTTGAAACGTATGAGGAATGAAGCCTCTGACTGGTTGGGATAACAAGCGGAAGGGATTGTACCTGAATGTAGAAGATTCGGGAGCTGGTGATGATCTCAAAGAGGTTGTCTCTCATCAACAGATCCCTGACAGACACAGATAGTGGATTATTATACTGCTGAAATATACTGGTGAGTAGAGGGAGGGCTAGAGAAGGCGAGAGAGAGAGAATTTGAAAGTGAGGCGGGTTGTGGACATACCCAGATTTGACCAGACATTCATGGACCTTCTGAACGTCCCTCAGCGGAATAGCTCGGAGAGGCTCCTTATCCTGCCACATACACAAGGTGTGATTCAGACACGTGACATGTTCAACACATTAGGCTACACACTCACAAACACCACAGTCACACCAAAGCACCAGGGAGAGAGAGAGACTGTGGCCTCACCGTCTCACACTTGTAGTAGCTGACTGCGTTGTCATCCAGGGTGAAAAAACGTCTCTTCCAGCTCTTCCTCTGAAACGCACACCACATACAACGCCCACCGTCTTGATCATGCAGCATATATACACAAATATAGACTTAATCAATTCTAAATATAGCTGGGTACTCACCACATTACCCTGTTTGACACAGTAACCACACCGCAGCACACCTGGTCTGTTGAGCTTCCTCTCTCTCATGTCTAGCTCCTCCCCCTCATTCTGAAACATTTCATTATACCTGTCATCATCGTTGTCACTGTAACCACCTTCATCATTATCATCACCCCTCAGACTTTTACCCGCTGCGTCATGTCAGATTTGACACAGCATGTTATTGCAGACCTTTGAGAGACTTTATAAAACACTTTTTGTCCTTCAGAGAAAACATTGCATAACTACAGATAAAAACAATTAACAGAATCACCATGGTGATTTCTATCATCATCATTGTCATCATTAACCCCAACATAGTACCCATGCTAGTTTTGGCTTCCTCCCCAGTACCTGGATGGGCGTGTGCACCACCACACCGCCGATGATCTCCGTCTTGTAGGCCTGCTGCCTCTTCCCTCCCTGAGTGTCGCTCATTGCTGTGGAGACATCTGACCTGGGAGGCACAGGGCCAGCCTTAGGAACCTGGCAGCACAGCAACAGGTAGGACACCATGAGGTAGGTAGTGGCTCTGTAGCTCAATGGGTACGGCATGGCACTAACACTGTCAGTGGTTAGGAGGTTTGATTCCCACTACGGCCATGCTACAAAATGTATATATCCACAGTACGGTAAGATATTGAGGTAAAAGCATGCAAATGCATGTTACAAACATGCTTTAAAGGAAAAAAAAGGGAAACCCTGAATACTTCAATTTGATTTTCCTTTGTTAGGCCAGGTGGGAACATTTCTTCACTAACACTACAGTTAACTACAAAACAAGTGGTTGACATTGTAGCATTCCTTAAATCAACAGGGAGGACTATCTCTAGCAAGCTAGTTCTTTAGCTGGCAGTACCCACGTGTTTCAATTAGAAATGCTAACAATGCTAAAAAGCCTCTTTTAGGGTAGCTATAGGACAAATATAGAAACTTCCTCTTGCCAAGTGACTGGAGAAAAAAACTGATCACAGGAATATCATGTGAATGGTTTCATTCCAAACTATCATTTTAGAAAAAAAATATTAAAATTTGGAAACATTTTACTTCCTGAATATTAGTTAATATTTCAAAAACACAGCTGATTGAAAACCTTGTAACTCCAATTCTGGCAATTTTTATTTAACTTCACTTCAAGGATTACATGGTTTTCTATGGGTTGAGGCACTCATGAGCCTTGGGCTTATGACACCCTTTCAAAACACCGTTGGATAAACACAGAAAAGCATGCTGGCCAAGTTCCAGAAAAATGGCATTTTCAAGATACAAGGTTTTTAAACAACAGTGACAAAAAGCATAATTATTTTGTAAGCAAAGGTCTCACAACAGCACCTATCATTAATAGTAATCCTAATGTGCTTTACTTTTATGGCAGCAACTAGATTATGTCCATTCTGTTTTAGGATGGATTTTCACATAAGGCGTTGTTGAGGCCCAGAGAGAAGAGAAGCCCTCCCAGAGTATTGAAGGGGAAGTGAAAGAGAGAGTGAGCAAAGTTGTTTCCTGTGTCAGTGTGCAGGTGAGAGAACAAGAGAAACACACTTCTCTGTCAAAGACATCTGTGGCCCTCTGGCCAATGACACTCCAGTCGTCTCACTGAACATACGCAAACAATGTGCATATACACACACACACACACACACACAAAATGATCACATCTGAGGAAAGCACAGTGGTGTGTGTGTGTTATTCTTGTCTATATTCTTGCACATTCACAATTTCCTCATTCTGATGTCTCTGTTATATTATCGTAAATGGAGCCTTGTGCTTATCGGGCGATATTTTAGGTGTGTGTGTTTCTGTGGCACTATACTCACAGTGATCTTACTGGCCTTGTTGAGAGCAGCAACCCAGTCTCTCATGTCAGCCACATCGTTGGCTTGGAGGAAGTACCGCCGGGAAACTGCATTGATGACTACAGGAATAGGACTTTATAAATTCTATGAATATCCACATCATATTTTTACATCATAGTTTTTATGACACAAGTGAATAGAAAGGCAGTCATTATGTATTACAGCATAAGCATGACTCACTTTTCCCCAAAAGGCAAACTCACCAAAGCAGAACTCTGTCTTGGGCTTTTGCTTCAGTGTAGCTTCACTCACCTGATGAAGAGGAGAGGAGATGAAAGGAGGAGAGATGAAAGAGGAGAGATAAAAATGAAAGGAGAAGAGCATTTCATATCTTTGTCAAATTGAATCCAATTGACAGAGAAAAGTCTACTTGACTTATGGTGTCCAGAGAGTCTCTCTCAGCACTGCAGTCTAGTGAAGCCAGATGCCATTATCTCTAGTTAGCTCAGCACACTGACATCTGGGAAACTTCACAATGTCTGCGTCAGCACAAGTACTGATAACCCTGAGATCTAGTATATTTGTGCACTCCATTTGTATTTATGGATTTATTAATTCCTCCATCCAAACTACACCTAACTACATCTAACTTTATCTAGTTGAGATCTGCGTATGTAACTGCTGAGGGGTCACATAGCACATAACTGAGAGAAATGACAGGCAGAGGAAGTGGTGGAGAGATAAGTTTACCTTGGAGATGTAGGTTAGCCTCAGGCTGCCAACAAAGCTGGCTCCACTGGGTAGGTTCTGCATACAAACACAAACACACACAGTCACCATTGGCTCAGAGTCCAAGGTTATACAACTCCTATTGGTCAATTTCACTTCCTCTTACAGTTTTATGTTTGTTGAAGTATGCGTCATGCTTGCTTGTGTGTGTGTGTGTGTGTGTGTAGCACCTGAGGGTTGTCCATATACCACAGCAGAGTATTTCCCTGCGTATCGAGGATGAAGTATCGTCTCTGGAATCGACAGCTGTTCTCCTTCTCTTCGATGTCCAGGAACCCACACACACGGTTCAGCCTGTCCATGTACGGCATGCTGCTGCTATCACATATCACTGGGACAGACACGCAGAGAGGGACTCAAATGAGATGGACAGATAGAGGCACACACACACACAATGAGAAACCAAGTGGGACAGACAGACTGGACAGAGAGACAGGCAGATGTGGATATGGATATCCATCTTTCATATTATAGTGTTTGCACACACACAGACACACACACACACAGACAGACAGACAGACAGACACAGACAGACACACACAGAGAAAGAAAAAGAGACCCACTCACACTCAGCAGTTTTTCATGTGACGTGATTGAGGCAGAGCAGCTAACCCTGAAGCCTGAGGCTGAGCTGAGGCCCTCTACCACAGCCAAAAATTACAGACTGCACTCAAGATCTGCACACACGCACATTTCAACTAGCCAGAGAAGAGAGAGGAGAGGGAGGGAGGGAGCTGGTGAGCTGTATTCATTATGATGATGCCATGCGTGTGAATCACCACACCGCTGACTGATTTGTCAAGGACAAATGGAGATACATTCACCACATACACGCAGGTATGATATTATGATAATGTTTACTTTTAAAGAGCATATTATCCATGCTGCACATCTGACGGACAATTGTGTTGTCTGAGATGAACAGACAAAATTGCTTTTTTTGGGCAATCAGCTTAGTTCCATAATCAAATCTTGTCCTCCTTAAGCCGCTCCAGCCTCTACAGTGAGAGTAGTAAGCCTCTACATAGAGATGAAATGTGAACTAATCACAATCACACACTGTACACAGAATAAACTGATACAAAGCAGTACATTTTCCCTTTCATAGTTCCATACTTTTCCAAGACCTTCATTTCTTGACTGGATTTGATGAATTTGCTCTGTGTTCAGTATGGTTTATTTATTTATAATGGCTGGGCAATATGTCAACTAGGCCATATCTGTAGCTGAAAATTATCTTTCAAATAACAAACATCACATTATATGTGATGACAGTGAGTTTACAGCTGTGAGTTTATATACGTCATATGTTTGTCAGGGCAGTTTTCCTCCCATCCTTCTACAGACCTGGAAATTATCAAATTCATCTTCCAAACTTTCCAGACCTGTGCAGGAACCCTGACAAAGCAGAGGCAAGCAGAGACACACCGAGAACTACTGAGTGATACTGTGTTGTTGTAGCTCTCATGAAACTAATTTGAAGGTTGTGATTAGGAAACTGCTTTAAGTTGAAGCTGCTTCAAAGAATTTTAGAGTTCTGTGCTTTTGATGCTTTGGTAGTTCAGTGGTTTTCTTCTGGCAGTGAAATAGGTTAAAGATACAAATTGTTCCACAACCTTTGAAGCACTGTTGCATTGGAAAAGTGAAAATGGTACCGCAGAGGTCACACAGGCACAACACTGAGACTGGCACACACATGCATGCATGCCTTGTGCGCACACACACACACACACACACACACATGCACATGCACACACCATTTTGGGCATCAGAAAACATCTGGTTTAACCATTAAGGGCAGAAGCAGTGGTGAGGTCGCGAGAAAAAATAATATGTTGGCATCATTTGGCAAAACGTCACCAATAAAAATAATTCTGAAACTCTTCAGCACATGTCTGATGTACTCAGACTTCGAAATACAGTAGTCTGCCACATAACTCACATCTTTGAAGAGGTCAGAATATATAGTTTCCTACAGTGAGATCAGTGTAATTGATTGTCCTCAACCACAAATTACAACCAGGGAGCCAGTGATGTAGTGGAGGGAAAACTGACCTCAAATCAGCTTACCCACCTTTTTATTTGTGGAATAGAGTTTACACACCTATTTAGGCAGACATATATCATTATAGCATAAACCCATAATATACATCTTAGTAAGCAGTATCAAACTGATGTTAGTTACATGAGGTTAGGGTTATTTTTTATATTGGTGGTGGTTTGCCGGATGATGATCTGGAGGCCTGGAGGACGATGTGATGACTGGAGGTCATTGCTCACCCACCTTTGCTATTTACCACTACACCACTGTAGCAAATCAAGTCCACGAAAATGAAAGTTGATGATTATGAGGTGCATAGCTTTAAGTATGGCCATGCCATGAGAACTGATGTTCAGACATGCCACTCTAATCACACATATAATGTATGAGCCAAAATTATCCATCAAGTCTTGACAGAACCATTTGCTCAACTAAGATGACCCGTCCTGAATCACCACGACTAACTGTCTGCCTGCCACACCTACCACGCATGCACGCACGCGCGCGCACACACGCGCGCACACACACGTAAAGTACAAATGACTTACCCGCTTTGGAAAGTCAGTGTGCGCCACAGCCAGCGCCCGATGAAGTATTTACGAAGATGAGAGCAGTAGGTCGCGTCTACTGAGCATGGTAAATAAAGTTTTCAGCAACTTTTCATTAGCAGCTCACATTCATAAGGCTGGCATGTATCAGAGACACATTCTCCTCTATCTGTTTGTGTGATCGGATAACAGAAGAGTCGTCTTTTTTCCGGGTTGGATGTATCTGTATTAGAATAAGCCAGCCCCGGATGTGATCTAGGCGTCCCCGACTCCTCCTTCATTCAGCTGTCAAGTATGAGGAACAAAAGCGGAGATGCCCTCTGTTTATTGAGGACGAGGCTGCAACTTTGACTTTTATTGAGATAGTTTGGGTTTTGATTACGGTAAATGCAGCTCTTCATAGGACTACGATATTTTATCTCTCCCCTCTCCCTTTGTCAGATGGAAACTTGATGGATAAAGACTGAACTGACCTGTTATTCATTTTTAATCTGTCAGGTTAATCTAGTCTGAAGTAGAGAAACACATAGACAATCTCTTGCAGCACTGAGCCTATAACTGGTGTTTATCCCACTTTCAAAACTAGAGAAATATCAACTGAGTGTATTGATGAGAGTAATTCTGCCAAGTAATTCTTTTTTTTGTAAAATGTGTCCTCCTCTGAAGAGGAAGTGGTTGTACATGTCATATGAACTGCCTGAGGGCGGAGAACAACCTCAGTGATTTCATATCCTGTGGCGAGTGTATCGGACTGAAGTCACAGAGATGCAGAAGGAAGTCTTGAAGTTTCCACAGTACAGCGCTGCTGCTGAAAATCACTGTGACTGTCACACTGTTTTCCTTATGCGTGCATTGCCATGCATCCGCAGGCATGATTTTGGAACACACACACACACACACACACTGTACACAGAGAAAAATAAGGGTGCGATTGTATCTTTATTCAGACAAGCTTGCATGCACAAAATATGAGCAATTCAAGTGTTAAACTCATCATTACAAACATTTTATTTTGCAGTGTAACAAGACTTGTCAGTTACACTTACAGTCAGAGGTCCCTACCTGGTTACCATGGTAATGACACTGGTAAATGTGGTCACTATGGTGTTGAGCGTAGACTACTAGCTCTGCACTAGCAGCCCTGTGAAGCACCCAAACGTCTAGCAACACCACACCAGTGTCCCTCTGGTTATACCAAAACTATGTGTAGGTGTAGTTTACTCTGTACACATTAGTCATCACCACTAAGTGATATACCATCTGCAGTTTGCTTACATCACATCACGGTGATAATACCACTATGGATAATGTCCCTACTAGTCAAGACAAGGATTGTAATATGATATTTAAACCAGTCAAGGACCAGCTGCAGGGAGTTGGCTCCTCATAACTGACATTAAGAGCTCATATTTATTGTTCCACCACACACACCCCACCACCACCCAGATGCCATACACCCACTGTATCAAACCACTTTGACCCTTTTAACCCTAATCCTAACCCACTTCAATCCCAGTACAAACCCTTTCCCTATAACTAAACCCCCGTCTATAAACACTGATGATATACTGCAAGGGACGAGTGGATGGATGGATGAGACAAACATAAGAAAGAGCTGATGAATCCTTGGGTAGGTGGATTAATGGATGGATGGTTGCATGGAGGAAAAGAAAAGAGAGGGGTTCATGGGTAGGTGATGGTGGGAGCTTTTAGAGCCGGCTTAGGGCCATCCGCAGCATAAAGACCCCTAGCAGCAGGATGGGGCTGGAGGCCGGGGCCCCTGCGCTGTTGTGGTGTTGCCCGTGGCTGTGGCTCCTGTGGGGTCCGTTACAGTCATCACCAAAACAGCACTCCATCTTGGCTCCAGAGTAGGCACCGTAGGCCTTCTCACAGAAAGCCTTGTAGGTGCACGACTTCATCACAGTCTCTGAAACGCAGCAAAGAAAAGATGCGTGAGGCCCGACAGACAGACAGAAGATGGTACCACTTGTGTTAATTTGCTTCTCTGCTGTGACTCTGTGAACCAGTTGAACTCTGTGTGCATTCATCTCCCTGGAAACGCCCCCTATCTCTCTACACACACACACACACACTCTCTCTCTTCCTCTCTTGCTCTCAAGCGCACGCACACACACACACACACACACACACACTCACACTCATAGCCGTAGAGAGGTTTGTGGTTACGATAAAGTGCTGGGAACGCATCCAGCAACCTCAAATGATGAGAGGATACAAGGGCTGAGGCTTTAACATGACACACACACACACACACACACACACACACACACAGAATATTGACAGAATAATGGATAGGATACGTATATTTACAAGGCACAAAGTACTGTTGAATTTAGAGTGATTTATCCAAAGATCCTATTGGTTACTAATGAAATATTGCACACAGACTAGAACATAAATGATGAGCTTCATGGTTTCTGTAATGACTTCACACTTTGTCAGTGGAAACAGCATGACTACTGTTAAAGACATTATTGGCCTTCTTTCAACTCCTGTAACTAACACAAGACGAGCAGTTGGTTGTCAGTGGTATGCTGACATCTAGTGATGCCTAAGAGCATCAATACATCAGAGAGCCTTTACTGTGCTGTATTAAATTACAGAAGCCATCATAATGCTGTTGTTTATCTTATCGCGTGTGTGTGTGTGTGTGTGTGTTTACTCACGGGGTCCTGCGATGGTGGTGCAGGCGTCAGCATACTGGGGGCAGGAGGCGGAGCCCTGTTGGTTACACTCATCCTCATTGGCTGCCACACATGTGTAACATTTAAGGGCGTGGCCTTGACAGACAGAACAGGAGAGAGCATCTGGCTTGAGACTAAGCAGCTTGTATATTCACAGGCAGGTGCAAGCAAGCATGGCCGGTTGACCAGTGGCTGAGACCGTTGAGCAGTAGCACTCACACAATCACAGACAATCACAGCTGCTCAGTGTCACAATGACCTGTTAGATCGAGGAAGTACAGATGTATACACAGTGTTCCCACTTTTGCCTTTACGAGTTTTATGAGGCTTAATTTATTGCTGGTTAGGCAGACATATACATCATTTGAATCCTGAGGTTTAAACTTCTGACAGATTTATCTGGGGAATGTCCCAAACTGTGCTGGTCTTAAGCTAGAATTGTTTTGCTACC
>OOFE01027831.1:17098-41122 GCA_900323365.1 Monocentris japonica | reverse complement strand
GCTCCGCAGCCGCCGGCCTGAAGGGAGAGGGTCAAAGAGTGTGTGTGCGGGGTGGGTGGAGTCCTTCATGATGCAGATGGCCCTCTTCCTGCATCTGTTAGTGTAAATGTCCGTGGTGGTGGGTAGAGCCCCAAACTGGGATTTTATCAATTGTGTATATATACACCGATCAGCCATAACATTAAAACCTTTCAGCGGTGGACAGGGGTCAGCATGGGCACTCTGACCGGTCTTTGGCTACGCAGCCAGCATCATAGCCAGCATTAACTCTTTCAGCGATTTGTGCTACAGTAGCTCTTCTGTGGGATCGGACCAGACGGGCTAGCCTTCGCTCCCCACGCGCATCAATGAGCCTTTGACGCCCATGACCCTGTTGCCGGTTCACCGGTTGTCCTTCCTTGGACCACTTTTGGTAGGTACTAACCACTGCATACCAGGAACACTCCACAAGACCTGCCGTTTTGGAGATGCTCTGACCCAGTCGTCTAGCCATCACAATTTGGCCCTTGTCAAAGTCGCTCAGATCCTTACGCTTGCCCATTTTTCCTGCTTCCAACACATCAACTTCAAGAACTGACTGTTCACTTGCTTCCCAATATATCCCACCCCTTGACAGGTGCCATTGTAACAAGATAATCAATGTTATTCACTTCACTTCAGTGGTTTAAATGTTGTGGCTGATCGATGTACAGAGACTCTTGGAAAATTGCACATAGAATGTATAGAATCTTTTTTTAATCTCTACCACAATATTCAGATCCCATCATAACTCAAATAAAGGTCAACATTGCTCCAGTGTTAGTGCTCAGTGCTTGTATCATTTCTGAAATCAGAAATGAAAAGAAATTAAATAAAATAAGGCCGTTGTAGGGCAATCTCATTTCTTCAGGTGGCAGAGCAGTGAAATTCTGGGTTGGTTAAAAGTATCCAAGAGGTCATATTTAATTGAAATTGAATTGTGAGAAATGCTTACGTTTGCTTCAAGACAAGCAATGCCATTGATTTGAACATTGTAATTGAAGTGACCATACAAAAACTTATCTGTATGCATATAATGTGTGAGAGAATGTGGAGTGTAAGGCATGTGTTGTTGTGTGTCAAGTTTTCTGAAAAAAAAGAGTCAAAAATGAATTGTTGTTCAAAAATGTTGAACTATTCATAAAATGTGTTTAATACATGAATTTGCAGGTCTGTATGTACATACATTTACAGTATACACAGAACAACTCCATGAAATATGTATATCCTATCACTCATGCAGTTACTTTGCAGTGAACAATAAGCAACATGATGCAAAGCTTTGAGCACTTAAATGGTTTAAAATACTGATATTTGGCAATGTTTGCATCGTGTATCACCTGTGAAAACTGAACTGTACATCAGTTTGAGATGTGCATTTGAAGGCAAACCAGAGGTGCAGAGATGTTGCGATGCTCCCTCATTGCTAGCAAATGACATTTGAAAAGCTTTAAGTATGTAAGCTATAGAAGCGTACCCATAAAAGATGAATTGTAAAACTTGAGAGACATGAGAATAATAGCAAGTGCATGCAGACATCTCACTGATTTTTCTTTATACAGTTCAGATGGAGACTATTTAGACTTAATAGTCTTTTTGACAGTCCCTGCCTCTGTTTAGTTACTGTTGAGTCCATAGATGGTCCTTCAAAGAGATGTATCAACACCACTTCATCACTGCCAATACGATTACAAGTACTGATCGAATCAATTACTATTACTCAACAATACATACTTAGCCCACTTTGGGGTAATTTGGCAAAAAATGATTGATATAAAATCTGTTTTTGTCCATAAGAGAAATCAAACATCCTTATATGTGTGAGAAACTCAAGTCTCTTTGCTTTGATTTCTGACACGTCACACATGGATGTTGGTATTGGACCTTTTTTTAGCTTTTTTTTTTTTTTAGTGGGGGCATTTTCCAAAATGATACCCTTTTAGCCTGGTATTGGTCCTATATCTGATGCCAGTATTACTGCATCCCCTTTCAACCCTCAGCCAGCGCATGCATTGACATGAATTCATGTCACTTCCTGCTTCATATTCTCAGATTAAATTTCTTCATGAGACTTCTGAGATTCTGATGTTGACAAAGAGGGAAGAGGGAGGAATGGTCATTCCATCTTTAGAAAGGAGATGTATATGACGATATCCTTGGAGGAGAAAAAGAAAAATGCATTAGAAAAATCTTTTGAACATGGCGGCAGTAAGTGAATTCTATGAAGTGTCCTGGCTCTGATGTGATATTCCAGAAGCATGGATGGCCCCGTGGGGCTCAAACTCTGTGCCATGTTCTACCCACTGTGCTGCACAGGGCCACTGATTTGCTCACCTGCTTGGATGCATGTAAATGGCAGGGTGAATTGTCCAATGAAGTCGTTCCTGGATGCTTTGTCATGGTCCTCCACCACAAAGCGAACCAGGGCCAGCTCAGGGGTGTGGATGACGAAATTCAGAGTCTCGTTCCACACAGGGTTAAAACCTGCAGGTAGAGGGCAGTAGAGAGGTAATAGAGACCAGAATTTCAGTCCTTTCAGACACTTGTTTTCCTGCTTTTATCCATTATTCCTTTTGTGCACATTCTAGCCATTATATCATACTGTTTATTTGTATTGCTAAGCTGTTGAGCAATTCTCTCACCATTGTTGTGAATGTGACTGGTCTCTCCCTTGGCCTGGTCCTGTGGTACTCCGTAGACCTCCACTCTGACCAGGGGGTCTACGATAGAGCCCTCTTTCTGGTTCACCTTAGGAAGCTGCTGCCCACTGATCACCTAATAGACACACACACACACAGTTACAGCTACAATTTACCCAATATAACCACAATTGAACTAACTGTGTGAATGTGAACACTTTCTTATGCGACACAGTTAGTTTTGAACCTGGATGGATAGGCGGAATGGTCTGTAGCCCTGGCATTCCTCTGGTTTCTCTGGATCGAACGCCGTGCCGCTGTCCCTCATGAAGTCAGGCTTGAGGATGTAGCCGCAGCGGCCGTTCTGGCTGAACAGCCCATCATTCAGATCCATTTCCAGGCCAGCTGTCTGGAAGTTCAGAGCCACTGGGGGAGGGAGGGAGAGGGGAGATAACAATTAATTGTAACCATTACATTTTATTGTGGCTGTTTTATATGATTTCCCGGAATCACAGTAATCTATCTAGCTATTAATGTCTGGTGTCATAGCGAGTAGGGAGACTGGGTCCAAGCCCTCCTGACAGCAAGCATCTGACCCTGACCTCTGACCTCCCTACACATGTGAAAAGAGAATTTCTCCTCAGTAGAGTATCACAAAAAAAATATCTTAGTCGGTAGAGCATGAGAATCTCAGGGTCGTGGGTTCAATACCCACATAGTATGTTAACTATCACCCTTGTAAGTCGCTTTGGATAACAGCGTCTGCTAAATGACTGTAATGTAGTTATTTGTAATCGTTGCTACTCTTCCATATTTGGCGAATGAAACAATGGCAAATCTAATTTTAATGACGCTTGAAATCAAAAATCATTACATTGTTGTTAAAGTGGCATCTTTAATGTCATGGCTTCAATCTGGTAGCCATCGTTGTAGTTGCTGATATGGTGATGTCGTTTTGCCATGCAGTTGCTATATCCCAGATACGGTTGAAATGATGCCAGTTCGTCAGAATCAAGTTCTCTTCACATCACAGGTTATGGTTTCAAATCCTGTGCCTGAATCCTTATGCGTTAGCCCTTATCATCCCTACATGCAGAGTTCACTCCCTGCAGCCAAAAATGATAAAAAAAAATTGTATGTTCTCAGCCCCATTAACGTCCAACACAATTTAAACTGAAGGTTTGGAGTAGCTGTGGATATGTGCATCAGCTCAGGCTGCTACTCAGAGTGTGATTGTGGATAAGAGACGCCAATAATCTTGGTGAGGATTTGGGAAAACCAGCAGAGACAGGTCTTCTCCTTACCGATCTGGCAGCCCACATTCCACAGCTCCTGGGGGTTGTAGTTGGAGGAGTCGGTCCTGAGGCCACTGGGGTAGATCCTGCTCAGCTGCCTTGTGCTGTGTCGCACAAAGTCTGTCCCTGATGAGGAGTCACACAGACGTTTGAGTTGAACCTATCCAACCTATTCCTGAGGAGAGATCTACCTTTTGTTTCTCCTTCTATAGCTTAGAGAGGGTTGCTTTAGATCTCAGTACAGGAATAGATGAACGTTTATCATTTGAGTTTTATTTAAGGGCTTTAACCTTCAAAAATCTAGATGAGTGCTGGTTGGAGGGACATGTTGGCCTATGGAGATGCTGTAGCTGCTTGCTAGTGGATAAAAGCATGCCAACCACACAAGGTAGACTCAACTATTTTGAAAGTAGGAGAATCACAGTAAAATCCCTTTAAAATCTCCAGGCATTAATGGACTTAAGTGTCCACTGACTCATTTCAGATTGATTGTTGAATCGAGGAAGCGGTAGTATAAAGATCAAAAGGCCTTTCAAATGCTTTGTCCCTTGAATTTTAGCTCACCTGCATCCTTAGCAAGCTTCCTGGCCTTGGACTCAGACAAAGAGGACATCTCATAGCATTTGGAGTGCAAACGAGCATGCTCAAAACCATGGAAGTGGACGCTCTTGCAGTAGACCACCAAGTCTGACAGCTCCCTGGACAGTTTTGACTTCTGAGAAGATGTGGAGAAGAAAATGTAGATATAGTGAGGATGATTTATGCTCTCTCTCCCCTCCCACAACAATCTTGATTAAAGCACGCGGAGCTGCTTATTGCCAAACAGGGAAAGAGTGTGGTTGTACTGGACAATTACCAGCTATGAAAGTGTGAAAATTTTCCACCGCAACTACTCCCCAAGGTTATTGCTATTAGGGATAAAAAATGGCACAGTAAAAGCATCAATTGCTATTTTCATAGAGTGCCATGAAAGAGTCTGATGACTGAAGGAAGCATGTTGATTTCTGTTTTCTTTCTGTCTTCACTGTCTCTCTCCTCTCTCCTGTTTTCTGTTTTTTTTCTATCTCCTTGCCTCACTATCTGTTTTGTCTTCACGCCAGTTTCCTGTCTCCCTTCACTATCACTCTCCGTTAACTCCTGTCTCGCTTCACTGTCGTTTTTCTCTCCTATTTTCCATTTCTCTTCACTGTAATACTAAAGTATACCAAATAAATATGGACTGACCTGAAAAAAAAAATCACCCCTGGCTTAAAAAAAAGCAGTTTAATAATACACAAAGCTTATTGAAAGTATTTATGTACCTTCTTACTGAGGTTCAAAGATTCAGCGGGCAGGTTTTCTTCAGAGGGGCTCTCAGCATCATCATTGGCCATCTCTTCCTCATTGCTAACCTCACCTGACAGGGTTTCATCAAGACAGCCCTCTAGACCGCCAGTCTTCTTGGCTTTCAGCAAAATCTTCCCCTTCAGTTCCTACAATGAACACCCATGAGCGGGCACACATGAAACATGAAAGCAACAAGAACAGTGTTTTTTACTCTTTCAAGGTATAAGTGATGATTACCGCCATTTCAATCACAGCGTT
The DNA here is from genome assembly GCA_900323365.1 of Monocentris japonica. Lineage (NCBI taxonomy): Eukaryota > Metazoa > Chordata > Actinopteri > Trachichthyiformes > Monocentridae > Monocentris > Monocentris japonica. Next base: position 35,586 of record OOFE01027831.1, on the reverse strand, counting down.
GTCTTGTTAAAGTAAATCCAGTCTTTCATAAAGTTACATGATGAAAATCAACATTGGAGCAAGTGCATCATGATGGACGCCTCCTGGTTTAATCAAATGACCTGTCCCACAATGCAAAGCATCCTAATGTCAATAGCAGATGTTGCCATTTTGAAGAGGCTGAGTGAGGGTTGCACTGTGGAAAGGACCAGTAGGACAAATAGACATCAAACTAGGATGTCACCATCTTGAAGTCCTTGTTTTCTTCAGACTACCCATGAAGTCATTCCATCCTCCCGCCAGGTAAGCACTTTGCAATCTACTAAAATCCTCCATGGATTTCCTCTTAGCATTTAACTGCCATAATTCATGTTAGCATTGATTGCCCTAAGTGCTCTGAGTGGAAAAGTGTATGAATATTATACTTTTGCTTTTAGCATCAGTGCTAGATGGAAAACAAGACGTACATTTATTTATTTTTAAAGCCTTTGAATTGTTAATGATACTGAAGGTCCCTGAGATGAAATGGGCGGGGCTTTACCTTCACCAGAATTAGAGTGAATGCTACAATCCCAGTAAGTAAGTAACAAAGCAGGGATCTAACCTGTGGAGATGGGAGCTGTCGAGGGACCTGCCCGTTCAACGGGGTGCTCAGTAGCGTGTCACCCAAGATCTGGTTAAGGTGTCGGGCCATGACCGTCTGCTGCTCCACACTGCAGTGATTCTCCAGGGAGAGGATGACAGGGAAGTCCGATGCCTACCAACAGGAAGGAGGCCAAGACTGAATGCTCTGATAAAGAAGGAAATGGCTTCTTTGAGGAATATCAAGTATTATCTGTCTGTTTGTTTGTTTGTTTGCATTCCTATTTATTTACTTATTTGTTTTGGAACCCTGTTAGCCCCAGGAGAAGCCATATAAAAACAGGATATTATAGACATAACTGGACAAGAACACAACAAACAACCAAAATAACTACACTAGCAAGGGAAGTTGAAAAAGAGCTCAGGACTTGGTGCCCACCTTGAAGGCGTATTCCCCCAGTGTTGCAATGACGTCTTTAAAGAGGATCTTGGAAGTCAAGGTGTGACCGTGGTACACGATGGGCTCCCCGTCACTGCCGTCCCAGCAGTCCACCTCTACGCAACGGCAGCCTCTCTTCAGGGCCCTAAAGTCAGTAAGTCAATGACACCCTTCCATATACTGTATCAATGTGCAACTAACGGCTGTAACTTTAACCTCATAGTATATCTCAGACCTTGGAGAGTTTGTATTTGTAAATAAGTCTTTGTTTCAGGATAATTCAGATAAAGTTGAGACAAGTTGTCCATCCCTGATTAGTATATTGACCTTCAAATACTTTCCTTACAGTATCTAGGATTCCAGGCAGGAATGCTAAAAATAAAGACTATTTGACACGTAGTGTGTCTAGCAGCCCTTACTGGATATATGCTTCCAGGCTGCTCTGTCCTTGGAGCTGGTCCTCCAGGAGGTAGGTGTTGTGTGAAGAGGAGATGAAGTAGTGGCTCAGTGGCTGGCTCATGTCTTGGTGGAGGTCCCGATGCTCAGGTTTAAATATGGAGCCCTCCTGTGAGCAGAGGTACATCTGGAAGCCATCCAAAGACATGGCGCCTTGCTTCTTGGCTGTTGGAGGATGCAACACAGATAGAGTGAGCGCAGGACGTGCTGCTATGATAAAACTGAAAGCCTCAATGCATGATCTATTTGGCCATACAATTTTAAGTATATTCACACATGCATTCAAACTGTTTGAGTCATACATAAAAAAATAAACTTTTTTGACTCATAATATAGGTCTGTTTTACCTCAGTGTTCACAACAATTGTATATTAACAATGTGAGTAAATCTTTTATAGTGTCAAAATACAATTATAACTCATGTTTAGCTGTCATTTGCTGTCTATATCCCTGTATCTAACCGTTCCTCCAAGACTTGGCCGATAGAGGAAAGCCATGGAGGCTCTTTACCCATTTCAGATGGTTCATAGCGGTCAATCAGCTGCTGGGCATACTGTGCATTGCGCTCTCCCTCCTGTTGCTCCTGCCTCAGGAAGTTCTCCAGTTCCTCCACGGTTAACTTCTCTCCATCTTCAGAGTAGTCCTGGAACACCTTCCACACTTCATCCCTCTGAGTCAGCATCTTATAGAACTGGACAAACTCCTCAATTTCCAAGGAGTCGCTTTCTGACTTGTCAGCCATCTGTGGACAAAAAAAGTAGCACTTTGGTGCATTGTTTGATAAATATGACCATGAGCAAAGCACTGCACCCCTACTTTCTGACTCTTGAGGAACACTCCATACGAGCATCTGCTAAATGCCTAAAAAGGAAACAGAAAAAAGCAGGGAAATATTGCACAAGGTTGATTTCATTGATCCCAGTCCTTGCAGCTGTATTAGTCTTGCTCCATCCCACCCACAACCTTTTCCACCAGGAAGCAGCAATAGTAAGATGTGTAGCTTACTATAAAGAGATGGAAAGCATACTCCTCATTCATGTCCACGTTCATCATCTTCAGCAGTTTCCGCACCTCTTTGAAGATCATCCGCCCATCCTTGTTTTTGTCAGCTTTCAGAAACCAATCCCAGACCCACCTGAGAAGTGGCTGAGGGAAACTCCAGCGTAGACATGTCATGGAATAAAAATGATTATCCTCACTGTCAGCTGAATTATGTCCCCCAAATAAAACACAGTAGTGAATTATTTCTGCCTCTGAGAAATGTTTGTATAGCTAAAACTCCAATCTATAAACTATGTGCTTTGTTATGAGAATGCCAGTATTTGATATTAGCCAACACCAGGATAAAACCTGAAGTGTATCGGAGAATACTAATACTGTGACCAATGTTAAAATCTGATAAAGAACGTGGAAGGATACTGGTCTAGCCTCTCCTTGTCGTCCATAGTTTCCACCTTGTGAATTAGTTTGCGCACACCCTGTATCCAAGCCTGCGCCTCCTCTGGGGATTCAGCCACCAGGTCCAGGTTGCCTTGGCGACCGTGAAACACCAAGGTGAAGCAGAGGTCAGCAGGGAACTCCTCAGCGACGCTCAGCAAGACCTCCGACTGGTAGCCCTCACGCACCGCCTCCACCTCACTCACTGAGACTGAGAAGTTGAGGAATGTTTTCAAAGTTATAGATTTTAATGGTATAACGATATTTATTGATTTGTAGAAGAATCTTATGACTGACAGGATAATATGAAAGAAACATACACATACATCCACACATACACCGCATCATTTTTTTTAATCTTTCTTTATCCAGGGGAGGTTGCTGAACATGTACTCTCACACACACACAGCTATACTCACAAGTGGAGTGGCCTATTCCTGCCCATCTGGACTTGTACCAGATAGTCAAGCCATCTTCCAGGAGGCGGAAATGCCGTTGCTTTTTCCACGAACGTGACTTCACCTTCCTCAGAGTCGACCCTGCCGTCATCACCTTCAGATGTGGGTCATCTTGGAGACCTGAGCAGAGTCAAGAAAGCAGGTCAAAGGTCATAATAATGTCATACTTTATTGATCAAATGGACTACAACTATACATTCAAAATCAGTGAATTGTGGTTGCATCCATTGTTGTTATGTATTTAAATGTAAATGATGGGAAATTTGGTTTCTGTTTCATGATGGATAAGTGAAGTCCAGAATGTAAGATGCTCAAACTGAATTAAGCCACTCATTGCGTTTAAAACTATTTCCCTCCCTGCATCTTCGTATACCCTGTTCTTTTGGCGTGAGGAAAATGTTTCTGAGTAATCCAACAAGCAATCACGTTTTCTTTCATATCTGTCTCAGTAGTATCTATCTAATAACTGTAACAGATTACAGTTGTCAGACTAATGCACTCTGTTTTTCATCAACTCAACTATTTTCTGTTTGTGTGAATAGAATTTACTCACGTGAACTTTGATGAGAATCCATCGTGATCCTTGATACATGCCAATGGGAATTTTCTGCCAAAAGGAACCAGATGACAACATGAATTGTTGCAGGATGCTTTTCACGTAAAACCAGAGAAATTCATTTTAGCAAATGTATCCTGTTCATTCAACCAGTGCATCATCTACACTGATCCACGTAATCACAGCATAATATTGATCTTCACTTATGCAACTCCCTGGTTCAAATTCATACAGTTACACAAATTCACATGAGATCAATGATGTATCTGTTTCCAAGATCTACAGTCATCACCAACCCATCCAATAGCTGCAAAGGACTAGGCTAGAGCATGGCGATTTGGCAATCTTTGTGCTGACCTCATTGAGAAAATCACAACACTCAGCAGTTTGTTGTGCTGAAACACTTGGAATAGATGTAAAGCTAATGGACTCGCTCAAAGAGATTCTTTCAAAGTTGCTGATTGTTATTATGGTAAATTCTACAAAGACGAGCTACTGAAAAAGGCAGCTTTTTTATTCATCATTCTAGTTAACATCTGCTATCAGGATTATTTTATCCAATGTACCTTACAGCACCACAGGTGGACATGAGAATCAATCCCCAACCCTGACAGCGTCGGTCCCACACTCAGGACAAATTCAATTGTCTCAGTGGAAACACATCACAAGTAGAAGAAACTCATATGGAATAGGATAACAGCAATGCAGTCATGGTCACGATCAGTGGTCGACCCCTGCTATCTCAGTTGTTCACTGGTAAGCATGTACTCCTGTCTGACAACGACCCTTTCCTTTCATTGTCTCTTAAAACAACATGATCTAATCTTCTAAACAGCGAGCTTTGAGGAGGTTCACCACGCCTCCTCCCAGCTCCCTTGGTCAGTTTATGAAAGGATTACGAACATTTTCCACCACAATGCGAGTGAAGAGGTACAAGGAATGCATTCATAGATATTACATAATTTGTTTTATAATATTGCTACTATGAAGGAGAAGAATTGATAAAACGTATTTCCTGGGCCCTTCCCTCCAGAAATTGTTTTTTATTGAGCATAACTTCACTGAAGAGCGAGGTCAAAGACATGTTTCTTTCCCCTTGCAATTAAATAGACGCTTACGTTTTTCAGATTCTGCAGTTTATAGTAAAGTTAAACACGCCTTTATACACGCTTTCAGACCGAGCAGCAAGTGAATCACATGAAGTTTTATTTTTGGGGCCATGATGAAGTGTTTTGACACTCTTCTTAGGGAAGATGAGTCACACATGGCCACATCTTCAGGGAGTTCACTGACCACACACACAAATACAAATACAGTCACAGTATCGGGCAGAGATCTGTCACAGTATGGGAAAAGATGTGAAAAACAATTCAGCCATGAGGAGAAACAGTCTCATACTTCTCCACCATTGGAATGTTATATTTTCCATGTGTGGTGGGATTTGTGCCCTCCTGGACTATTTCTTCACTGCACAGTTGTGAAAAATAGGCACTACCAGTCCAATAAAATCCATATATAACGCAACCCTGCACTGGGGAGGGAGGTTTGTACACAGCAAATTGGAACCAGAGGCTGAAATATGAGACATAATCAAAAGCAGCAACCATCACTTTAAGGCAATATGCCACTGGGGCACTGCCAAAGGGAGAAGGAATGAGTCAGACTAACAAACATTTTGATATTTATTTGATAGGGAAGAGACTGAGACTTACCAAAACTAAAGATTTCCCCAAGGAAATGTTGAAATGTTGCCGAATTCCAGAGGTGGGTACGCTCTAGGAGAGAGCTCTCCCAGGGAGGGCCTCAGATATAAAGGGAGTAGCACCCTGGATGGCTGGCCTAAAAGAAGGTCCAGAGAGATGTAGGCGTCTGGCTGTCCCTGTCCGCTGAGGTCCAGACACAGGGAGTGCCCAGGGACTGCTGTTGTAGCGCAGGGCCTTAAAAGACTGGGAGTGTCTGAAGGAAAATCTGGCTCAGCCTCTTTTCTCACCAGTCTCCACTGTTCCTGCTAGGTCTGGGAAACATGATTCCTAGAAAACACTGTCGCACGCTGGTACACTCCTACCCCAGGCCTTCCTTCCTTTTCTGCCACTCCCTCGCTCTGCTATCCGCAGGCCCTCGCTGCATCTGGTGAAGGTCACTCTTTCATGCTGCTTCCCTTGCTCTGCCTTTAATCAATACCTCCCTCTCACATCCGTCCATCGTGTGTCCGTATCAGCAGTGATAAAAGATAACACAGTCTGGGAAAAGGTCGGCTGCATGAGAAGTAACAAGTAAAGAAGCCAATAAATAAACAAGAGAGACTGACTGTAACAAGCCACTGAAACACAGCTAGTATTGTCCAAAAAAAGAAACTCACCATCTGCAGAATATACCAAAGGACAATAGAGTACTCTTACTCCTGGAGGATTTTGCTTCCCTTTCCTGATTTAACACTTTTGACTCAGACTAAATGCACGTTCTACTGACCGGCAGAATATCTGAGTGCACACAGCGAATGCGAGCCTGATTTTGCTAAGTGGACAGACGGAGCAAGGGCTGCACTGTAGGACATGGCTGCCTGCCACATAATGCAGAGCAGAGCCGCGGGAGGTAGACGGTTCCCTGGATGCAGAAAAATACTGATTCTGTAAATTTAATTTGCACGAGAGTCCTTTAGTGCAGAGTAGACCACGTTTGAACTTGCAAGCAAATAAAGAGTCGATATCAATTGCTCAGTGTGTAATTTTGCAGTACATAAATTTGGTTTGAACAGAAATACAAATTTAATGAGTTCATGGAAAAGTTCACTCCACTGTCACATCACTTTCACCACTGACTGTATACGGCATGCTGAGTTTTCATCCAAGTCATCCTAATGCACTCTGCACCGAACCTATAATGACTTAAGCCGCTTTAAGCTCTTTCCTACGAACAGGAAAACAGACAAAAACACAATGCACAGTTTAGCTCGATTCCCATGGGGGGGATCAGATTTGCTCACAAATGGAAGGCTTGGGCGAAGATGTTTCCATGATGTACGCCCGCCTGCATGTCCAAATGGAGCCTATGGAGGAAACAATCTGCTAATGCACCGGTAAAAGGAAATGGCGACTGATCTGTGTAGTCAGGGGTTGTTAGAATGAGTACTCAGTAGTCACAGGTGAACCCATCTGAACCATTTCCTCATCCAAATTAATAAAACAAAACTTTTCATACTGAATACTTTTCAATTTTTGTTTTGCTGTTTTACTTTTTCCTCACTGAAAGCTGAGCTGCTGAATTTAGTGGAGGACTTGAACCTGAACATTTTTTAAGTGTAACTGTGTAATGAAATTACAGTTGAAGTATTCATCCCCTTGACCTTTTACACATTTCTAAATGATTTCAGATCAAAATTCTCAATCACTAGAAAAAATAACCAAACAATGTCATTTGAACATATATAAAGGGGCATACATTTTCTCAGCACGTCTTATCATAACGCGGCACAGGTTTGAGGGTCTTTTATGAACATTTGGTTTTCTGTCTTTCTTGGTCGCAAAGTTGAAATCAGTTCTATAGTTCTCTTCAATACGTCTCGGGGGACTTTAGGGTGCAAGGTGGTCTAGACTCAATACCCAGGCAGTGTGGCATACATGGCTCATGGCTGAATGAATGAGTGCAGTTCCTAAGGTTTCAACCAGTACCACCAAATATACTGTAATTAACTTTATAACAGTATAGTCCACTATATTATTAGACTCCTGTACGGAACTTGCAGGAGGTTGGCAAAAAAGGGACACAGCCAGTCAAATAGCACATTCAAAAAAATCTTATTTGAAATTATTATTTGAAAGATGCAAAATTAACAAACAGTTACTAAACAGTTATTGCTTTGTTGTGGAATGTTACAGCAAGTCAGGGTGGTACGCCCAAGAAGAGAAAAAAATAATTTCAGTTTTGATCCTGGCCTCAGAAAATTTGGTGGAAAATAATCCAGCAATCCAAAAGCAGAAATATCTACTGCTATCACTTTACAACTCCCTTACATTTGCAGACAGTCCTTACACCACTGACTTCTGGCATTCATACCAAATTAGACAGTGATGACAGTGTGTGGGTCTTTGTGTGTGTGTATTATAAATGCACACTCTGTCCACATCACTGAGCGGCCAGTGGGATGCCCCTAGCGTCAGTGACCTGGCCCTCCTGCAGGTTCTTGACCAACTGGGCCAGCCAGCGCTTAGTGGTGGTGTCGTCCTTCAACACCTGAGCAAAGGTGCTGTCCTTCAGCTGGTCTGGCAGACACTGGCGCAGGGCTTCTCTTGCTCTGTGGAAGGGATGCCACATGTTATTTTCTCAATAATATCTTGCTATTAAAGCTGCACTCTGCAACATCACACGTTGGCGGCTCCAAATGGCAGGACGAGATAAATGTTTGAAAAACATTGAACTTCAATACCCGGAAATCATGAACGTGGCGTCAGTAACATGCACACACGCTCGTGTTTATTGACCCAGCCTGTCTGTGATGCTTTGTACCAAAGGGATGAGAGAGACAAAAGATCTAACATTGCCGAGTCCAACTTTCTCAGAACGCTCGCTTGCTGCTGTTTAGGAGACAGTTTGTATTTCAGTCTAAACTTTCAATTCATCACGTCCCTGTGTGAATCCACAAGGTCTCAATTAGAAGGGGTGGGACACTCTTCTCTATGGCAGCCCCACTTTGTGATTTAGGCTGATAAGATGGGTATATTTTTAGATCGAAATCTTGCCTAGTACAGCTTTAGTTACTAGTAGTATCCTCAGTGTGACTGCTTTGTGGTTTCATTTGGTATAATGTGGGAGTTCCCAGGCTCAACTTGTTGTGAAATCCTAAAAATAATTTCTGATGCAGTAAATAATGCAATAGGCTGATAGATAATGGTTTGCTGTGGCTACAGAATGACAGCCTTTTAATCTGGCTCTGGTTAGACAACATTTAAACCATGGCACCTCCTAGTGGCCAAGTAAAGATGGTCAAATGATTCACTCATTCTCTACCCGCTTAATGCTTTGCAGGGTTGTGAAGGGCTGGAGCGTATCCCAGCATACACTGGGCAAAAGGCAGTGAGACACCCTGGACAGGTTGCCAGTCCATCGCAGGGCACAGTTAAATTAGATGACCACAATTATCTGTGGAACACTGTGGATACCTGAGATTATCTGAGAGACGAAGATAGCAGCGGACAACGTGCTTGAGCAGCCGAGCAGACGGTTCTTTAGAGAGTTGGAGAACCATTTTCCCCTGCAAAGACAAAGATGAGCATTAATATCCTGGCAGTTGGTAGCTTTCTTATCGTCAATGCCAAGTGTCACATTGTGCACAGAGACTAGGTCGGTAAATTAAATCATATTCAGAGTTTTGCAGTCTACTACTTACAAGGATCATTGCCACGTGGGAGAAGCGTTCGTATGTCTGACATATATAGGCCAGGCCTGTGTCATCCAACAGGATCTTCTGCAGTATGAAAGTAGCAACCTGCCAACCAAGATGAAGAGAGAGAGAGAGAGAGTGGTGCAATGTTACACAAGTTAGTCAAAATATCAACCATTGGATCCTGTCATTTTATGTATTCATTTTCATCTTAAACCTCAGACAGAAGAGGAGACAGTCGTACCACTACAGTGGTTGTACTTTCAAATGTGAATGAAAAGCAGGGGGTTGGAAGAAAGTAGTAAAGCTAATAGAGACACCAAGAAGGGGAGACACAAGAAACGATTCTGGTAGGATTTCCTCCCTGGGTAGCAGGTGTACATCTCAGGGACGAGGTTATTACATCACCAGTGGGCATTAAAGTTTAGGTATGTGCCTGTTAGAGGGCTGTTTGAAAAGCAGTTGAAATAGTTATGTACCGTTTTGGAGAGCTCACTCCCTGACTCCATGATGCGCAGACACAGCGGGATGATTTCAGTGGTGAGGAGGAAGTTAATCACTTCTTGTTCGTCTGTTTTGACCAAGGCACCTGCATTCAATGCAAAAAGATGGGTTAAAGTGTATAGAAAGAATGATGAGGACTCAAATTTGCAAACACTTGTCAATCAAGTATTAATCAAGACTTGCTTTGGTATGACTAACTTATTTTTCTTATATTTTTGAGCATTTTCCATTTTAACAATATACAAAAGTTTACAATATAATAATTGGAAAAAATTGCACCCCCTGTCCTGCCCCTCCCCCTCCCATTCCAGCCCTTGCAAGGTATATCTATATAAAAACTAACAAAGCTCAGTGAATGCATTAGAAAAGAAAAAGAAAAATAGCGTTAACCTATACGGGCTTAGGTACTGCAGTCCTGACTTGTTTCTTTCCCTTTTTGAATGTGACCCTGGCCACCCATAATAGGACCACCAGTAGAAGGTACTACTCCATATGATCATATTCATTATCACATCAATAGAGCTCACTGGTAGCCTAACCATGAATGAACAGCGGCCTGGTTTTCCTTCTTAGCATGGTAATAAAACATCTCAGTGGGAATAGAGTTTACCTATCACTCCAAGGCTGGTGAGACGTAGGTACTCAAATGGCCGAGTTTTGCTCACGGTGTGCAGGAAAGGGTAAAGGAAAAGCGGTATGTGAGCGGCAAGAAACGCTGACCTGGAGAAGTACAAAGAATGCTACCTTTATCAAAGTGACCAGACTTGCATAACACAGCAGACATCAAAGGTAATTCAGAGATTACTGTTATATTTTGAACAGTTAGCTGACTCTGTTATCCAGAGCAACATACGATGAGTGCAACAGTAGAAGCTTAAATTCCTAGATCAACAACATTACAAGCAACCAACAGTATGGAGTGCAAGGATCAACGCCCCAGCACCCAAACAATAGATGTAACAAATATTCCTGTCTCCCTAAAAAGAAATAATACTCCTAGAAATAAATATCCCTGCCATGTATGATAGAGGTGCATGGTAAAGAAAAAAGAGGGAGGGAGAACATCTCTTTTTTGGAGACGTGACAACTTCACCTGCAGTTCAGGGGCATTATCTTTTACATTCAGTGGAGAAAATCTCATGTCAGGTGGAATATCAGATTCCTTCAAACAAATCTCAAAGAGATTGTTGCAAGTTGGTCCCGATTTCAGATTACTCAAGTACAGTGACTAGGTTGTGAATGACATTTGAGTCTAGTTCTTGAGGATTTAACTAAAATATAAACTGAGGCAATCCTCTAAATTCAAATGACATCAGATGGAGTGAACAGCAGGTTGTCCTAGCGGTTAGAGAGACCGACCCATCACCTATTCTACTTGTGTAATGTTCAGTCGCAGGTGCATAACCTCTACAATCCAAGCAGCAAAAGAAACAAAACTGTCCCAAAAACATTTGTAGGTTTCCGTTATTATGAACAGCCCATTACCGTGTCTCTGGGTGTGAGGCGACACACTGTAAAAGTGCCAGGGCATTGCACACTCTGTTTGACTGGTGAGCTGTCAGCGTTGGTGGGTTTATGGATGGATAGATGTTCACTATTTCCTAAGAAGAAAAGAAACACAGTTGAACAAATGGATGAACTCCATTTACCTTCTAGGGCACATAATAAGTCACTTAAATTTCCTCACTGGATCGTGTGGATAATAAACTTTATTTATATAATAATTGTGTAATATGAGAATTTACAAAGTACTTTACATAAAAACAGAGGGAATAGAATAAAAGAGCTAAAAATAAATAGCACAAGGGTTTACACATAAGGGCCAGTCTATAAACGAGTCATAAGATTTAATAGATGATACTTATTTGGTTAACCTGAGTTCCTTGGGCAGGTCGTTCCACAATCAATGGGCCCTAATGTCAAATACCCGGTCAGCTTGGGTCTTGAGTCTAGACCATGGAACAGTCAGAAGCGCTCTGCCCAAGGAGCTTGTGTTGCACTCAGGTTCATAAGGGGTTAAAAGGTCAGCAATATAGCTAGGGGCCAGACCTTGCTGAGCTTTGAAAGTGATAAAAAAAAGTAAAGTAAAATCTTCAAGTCAATTCTAAAAGTGACTGGCAACCAGAGTAGAGATGTTAAAATTGTGGTAATACCCTCTCTTTATTTAGCACCTGGTAAGATTTGAGCTGCTGCACACTGTACCAGCTGAAGTTGAGAGGCTGACTTTTGACTAAGGGAGTAAGTAAAGGGAGTTACAGTAGTCTAAGTGAGATGATATAAAAGTGTGGATAACTTTCCCCAAATCCACAGAGGATTAAAAACCCTGGATGAACAGCATGCAATAATTCCTCTGAAATGAATGGCATGGCTGCAGAGATACAGTGTGCTAGAGCTAGGGCCATACCTGTAAGAGGGCAGCAATGGTGCCACAGGAGTGCCAGAGCATGGGTGCCAGATCTGGCACAGACTCCCGTTTCTTACTGAGCTCCAGCAAAGCATTCTCCCTGGTCTCAGGGCTGGACAACTCATTGATCCACTGGTAGATCTTCTCCCTGTCCACCTGGGCAAGGGCTGTCGTCACAGCCTGTAAAAGTGAGGGGAGAATAATTGGCGAATTATCTCATCCAATAATGTCTAGGACTGAAATTGGCGGTTTTAGTTGAATCTATAAACATGTTTTAGATTGTATATGTTGTCAAAGACAACATATCGTTAAGCTAGTTAACTAGCTGTCTCTGATTGTACAGTACAGAGACAAATGGATCGGGATAGAACTCACTGCTCCCGTAGCCAGCATTCTTTGTAGCGCCTGGATATGGTCCCCGGTGGCTGTTGAGAACCTGATGTGTATTGTAGCAAAGTAACGTGGCTGCACTGAAACCAAGTTAAATACAACTCACTCCGGCTAATATCAAAGCTAACGATAGCTAGCCCAGGCTAGCTGCTAAATCGAGCACCCGTTGGCGAATGGAAGCAAAGACGCGCACACATCAACATTACTAACAAGATAATCTTGCTAAGTGTTAATATTCTAGATATCTAAACTTGGTTACATAATAGTCTGGTTTGTATTGTCTATATGTTCTTTTGATAGCTCAATCGCGAAAATATATTTATCAGAGGAAATAGTCCATTAGCGACTTCTTGTTGTTGTTAGTGATCGTCAAAATATCGCGAGAAGGGTCGAACGCGCTCTCGGTTATCGTTTCCGTTGTAAATTTTCACATTCCCGCCATCATCGCGCAGTGCTGCGAGGCGTCGTGTGTGGGACCACTCTGTCAACAACCTAATACTGGAGCAGGTGAATGCCGGCAAAACCAACTTACTACCCCTGAAGGACCTAAGAAAACGATACCGTGATTTAAAAGTTTCGAAACGAGCATATATCATCGAAAGGTAAAGAGTTGCGACGATGCAATTAAGTCTTGACAATGTTTTCATCACCAAATGACAATCAGGCAAATTAGCCAGTTAGCTCGCGCTAGCTAGCCAGCCGACTTGCTAATGTTGGCCTTTTCCATCCATTCAGCACGGTTAACTCACTGGCTAGATGAGGGGACGACATTACCTGCACCCCCAACATTTAACTTGGCTAGCTCCTCGTCCTTCTGTTAATTTTGCACATCTTTGACTGTCCGTGTCCTTTAGCTAGCTAACGCTTAATAACAGTTAACTTTAAAGTAATTCGCTTTTGGCGAATTAATGTGTGTTCGCTGTGCTCATCTTTGCTAGCGCTGTAAAGATTGGCTAAATACTCATAGAACGGTATCATTGCTAGCACCCAGCATCTGGCTTGCTATTCAGCTCGTAGCTAATGCTAACATGGGCTCTGCTGCCACTAATTGAGCCGTTAGCCAGCTAACGTAGCCAACATTAGTTCTCCATTCATTTTGTGAAGCGTCCTTTCGGATTTGTCTAAATTTGGCAGTTAACGTGGGGTCTGTGATAAAAACAATTGTTGACAATGTGCCTATGGTATTGGCATGCCAACTCGCTTTTAGTTGACTTTGAGTTTGTTGTGACTTAGTTGTGACTAAGTCAGTAAATAATTGGTTCTTAATAAGTAAACATCCAGGTAGTTTATATCGGCAATTTGAGGCAATTGCCTATTAATATTCTTGCTCTCGCTTTGTAAATTTAATGGCAGGTGTTTCTGATAAATTAGGCATTTTGGTAGAAAATGTAAACTGTAATGTAAGTTGCTGCTGATTGCTTGCAAACTAGTGCGCTTTAGCAGTGAGCTCACTTGAATGCTCTACTATCAATAGGCTACTGGGTATTGAGAGTAACATTATTGTTACACTCGTATTGTTACGTTATTATCGTTTATCAAAAGTAATGGTCATGCTTGACTTTTAATAGCACAGGGTAGTAAATATTATCCAGCTAAGCTCTTAACGCTTGTATTTGATGGCAATGCATACTTTTCTGAGGCATGCAAGTTCTTTCTCACTCCATGTAAGTGTTCAATGCTTTACTTATACTTTGTGGCCTACCGACAGGGTTTATTTTATCCTTGTTTAGGATCTATTGGATCTCAAGTCCCAGGCTCCCAAGTGTGCCAACTGGACAGTAAGCCATGGCAGCCATAGTGCCCAAGCTCTCCAGCGGTGGTGCTGTCAGAATCCGCTTTAACAGCATAGACCTGGGCACCACCAGATGGAAAGAGGGAACCTTTGAGATCCTTGAGAAGGACAACAAAATCAACCTCTGTATCAGATTCAACTGCGGTGGAGCTCCCAAAACTTTCCAGGTATTGTATATCTAGTAGAGGTTGCACTGACAGTCATGTAGGCATCTAGTAAGACCATTGCGCGGCACTCTAAAGAGATGTCTTGACATACCTAATCCATTGTATAATTTTGAGAACCCACGCTCAATTTTTTACGTCTGTCTCATCCGTATATAGTTTGACATTTGAATTTCTTGAATTGTTTTCTTGTCCTCAGCTAAACCAGAATGTTAAGCAAATCTCCCAGAGTCTGAACCGAATCATGCTGACTTTGAAGGACACCAGTGTCATCACCCTGGATAAGATGCCTGCAACTTTGACTCAGAAGACCAAAGAATATTTGGAGAAGCTGAAGCAGGGAAAGCCAAGTAATTACACCTGTATCAAAATGGGCTATTACAAGTCTTGAAGTGGAATTCTGCTCAGGATAAGGACCCACATTGCTTTTCCTGTAGTTGATGACAGTTACAGCAATATTGGTTAAAATGAGAAACTGCATAGATGGAAACCAAAGCAAAGTTGTACAGCTTTACTTCTATAGCAGGGCTGTCACATTTTTCAAAATTAAATTAATTATTTTGAATGTGACATGAATACGATAAGATGCAATGTCCAATTCATTGTTTCATTCTAAAATAAATTCTGTTTGGACGGAAAACCAGCAGTACTCTGGACCCCAATGACTAAGTAAACTGTCCAAAATTCACAGGGTTTATTCTTATTTATGGTGTTTCTTGCAGTTTTAAAAACATCACATGGAAGTGCTAGCTTCAGTGTGCTTGGGAGCCGTTCTGTCAAAAACGAGGCCAATCCATCTGGGGAGAGACAGGTATACAAAAACAATACAAAACTGCTTCTTTTTTTTTTTTCTTTTTTTTTTATATAAAGCATTTTACATATTGACACAAGCATGCACTTACTTTCTACTCACATACTCAGACTCCTAACATCTTCCAGACAACACCAAGGCGGCAGAGTGTGGATGGCAGGGAGGACACAACACCACGGAAGCCCCTGGGCAGTCCCAGCAGAGCAGCCTCCACTCCTACTCGCACCGGACTCTCTGAGAACCGGTAGGTATACTTTCACCAGGGCTGCAAAATATTGATGAAAAAAATCATATTACATGAGTCAGTTTTCTTCACCAGACCCATGTCGCATTGTGTCTTAACAAACAGTGTTAGGCTATGTGAAATAAAAATGTTTCCTAAATGGAGAAACTTTTTTTCCTCACAGTATGACAAATGTCTGAACTCAACTGCTTTTTCCCTTTTCAGAAGTGAGAAGAGGAAAAGACTCCTGAACTCTGACAGTGACCTGACCGAAGACTACCCCAAGGAAAATGACTCATCAAGGTCAAACCAAGATGCCTCATTGTCCCCGGGTTGAACTATAGTGGTGTTGGGTATACACAAAAAGACGGGCTTCTTTTTGTTTTTTTGTTAGACTTGCGGTAGAATTGCATTATCAGTTGTGAGGTTTTGGCAAATGCATTGATCAAGGTATCTTGTGGTAAGACAAAAACAAAGCATGTCCCAATGTTCATATATAGCACAAGGTGTATCAGGTGTGTGTATATTTACTGTCAATAGCCAATGGAAAAGTTAAGATCGTAGACCAGTGTGGCGACTGAGAGTGTGTGTCTGTGTTGAGATTTATTTCAAGTATTCTGTTTCAGCAGTCAAATAACACCCCAAAATATGTGTGTATATATATATATATATTATTTATTTTATCATTAGCAACAACAAGGCCACCTCGGACCCAGCCAGGAAGTTCCTGCTGAGCTGCAAAGAGAAGCTGAAGCAGGCAGAGGAGAACCGAAGCTCAGGTAGAGTTTTTACATCATCAACTGTAACTCTTCGATTTGCCTTGGATCATTGTTGACTTGACTATTTTTTTAATTTGTCCTTCATTATCTTGTTATTGTCTCTTTTACATCAGCTCCACTGGGTTCAACTCCCCTTCAGCCAACATCATTCTACGGCAGCCGATCTGTGACTAAAGACTACAGCCAGAGCCACTCGTTCCTGGACAGGTGAGAAGCCTCTTAAGGTCCTGAGCTAAAAAGGGTCAGACATCACATGTAGTTGCAATTAGGTTCAGTGTGTTATCTGGTTTGATGTAATTGGCATCCGTTTGTATTGTAAAATTATTAGGAAGGCCATTTATTAATTAGGAATAACTTCAGCAACTTTTACTCGTCTACAGTTCTCACCTTTACTACAATCCTCTCAGGCCATCCAGTACAACACAAACCTCCACGGCTAAGAGAAGCCTCATACTGCCCAACCACTCCACCCCCTTCAAAAAGGTGCGCGCCTCTCTGGACTACGGTGGCTGGAACAAGCAAAGGCCTTCAACCCTGGCCCAGCCCCAGCCCCCGCTGCAAGGGTAAGAATATGCCACAAGGTTTACACTGAATGGGAGCGTGTTCAAATCCACAGCCAATTAGTGTAGGACAAAAGTAAGGTTGGATTGCATCTAGTTTGGATGTTATTAAATGAAATGACACACTGATTCAACGTAAGGTTGTCTATATTGTATGTCTTACCAACTATAAAAGCAATGTGCTGCTGTGGTTAATATTAAATGTTTGGTAGAGATACTATTGATGCTACCTGTCACTGGATGGAAAAGTACCACCAAAAAGTCAGTTTTACAGCTGCTTTATTAACTTTTTATTCATCTGGCTGGCTGGCTGATGAGCGCTATGAAGTAATATCAATTCAAATTAGCAGCGCGATTTTGTACATTTCCTGCTGTGACAAGATGCTGTCCATCGTCTAATTCTTCCAACTTATCCGTCATAGATTCTCCAACCTGGGCAACACATGCTACATGAACGCCATCCTGCAGTCTCTCTTCAGCCTCCCCTCCTTCTCCAATGACATGCTGAGACAAAGCATCCCATGGAAGAAGGTGCCCATCAACGCATTGCTCAGGTGCTGTGCTCAGCTCATCCAGAGAAGTGTAGACAATGGCGGATTTCTTGGTGGCAGAGTGACTTGGGGTGTCCACATGTCTTTTAAGATGTTTTAAACTTGAATTATCTAAATTAATCCTTACAATGTCTGCAGTACAGTGGATTATAACATGTAAGATAAGATGAAACTTGAATGATGTAGATAACATGTACAAAACGATTTGGACATGTGCACTGCTAGAGCCGATGCCTTATCAGAAACTCTGGATAGAGGTACCATATGTACAGAAAATGCATTGCATTGTCAGTTTTGTCTGTTCTCAGTATCGCTGTCATTATCAGAACATGTTTATGGAAGGAGGGAGCATATGTACAAGAAATGTCATGTCATATGCATAGAATGTACAGATCAGAAACTGTGCAAGCAAATCTCTTATTTATTAGTCCAGAGCATCGTAATGAAAAAAACAATCCAGGGTAGTTCATGTGGACAGTGCAGTGTAATAATTGTCCAGTGTTTGGTTGGCATCTCCAGGTTGCTACTTGCCACGCAAGAATTCAACTCTGTCATGCAGACTTATACCATTAGTGGTTTTAATTTTTCTTTTTGTTGTGAAATTGGTCTTAAACTCCAATGTAACTGGCATTCGAAAAAGTCGTGAAGGAGCATTAAGTAATCTAAATCTCAGCACCCTGCAAAGTAATCATTGAGTCATTTGTACAGGTCAACTACCCTATAAAACCCCCGCAGATGTATTCTGGTCATTTTGTACTGTAGGATAGTAAAAAAAAAAGGTAATATGTTGAAAAGTTGCAGAAAGCCTGTGACTTAACCCTGTTTGATATCTTCACTCCCTGCAGACGTTTTGCCCACCTCATGGTCAAGAAGGATGTGGGCTGTCCAGAGACGAAGAAGGACCTCCTGAGGAAGGTGAAGAGCGCCATCTCCTCCACAGCCGAACGCTTCTCTGGATACATGCAGAATGTAAGAGCTCCTTCCAAAACGAACAGTCCAGGGTTAGATTAAAGCATTTACATGAAG
>OOFE01027831.1:0-16745 GCA_900323365.1 Monocentris japonica | reverse complement strand
ATGAATAAGAGCTGGAGGAATGAAGCGGCAGCCTCCTCATCATCCTCTGTGGCGTGGGAGGATGGCCAGCAGGGGACGGCAACATCACCAGCAGCCAAGGCAGAGCCTGGCGAAGAGGTGGACACCTCCCGCATCTACACCTGCCCTGTTGTGGTCAACATGGAGTTCGAAGTGCAGCACACCATCACCTGCAAAGGGTGAGGCCCGTCTACACTTTGAAGGGTCATCTGAACTGAAGAGAGATTAGTGTTGTCTCTGTATCTAGCAGTGGCCGCCCATTACAGCAAAACCTCTACACATTAGAAATAAAATTCTACACTGATTCAAGTGTAAAATGAATGTGGTGAAAATAGCAGCTGTCAAACCTGCATGATGTGTTACAGCTGTGGGGAGGTGGTGACCAAGCGGGAACAGTTCAACGACTTGTCCATTGACCTGCCACGCAGAAAGAAAACCCTCCCGCTTCGCTCCATCCAGGATTCTCTGGATCTCTTTTTCAGGGTGAGGCCTCTGCTACTAATGGGGTTAATTTCTTTGAGGATATCAATCTTTTTTTGGACACCCAGTTCTCACCACATTTCTAATGGGAGTGTATTATTTATAATGGGAAGCTACTGTTTTAGACCCTTCCCTGCTTTTTTGTGTTTATCACAAAGAACTAACCCTAAGCCATCATGAAACTACCAAGCCCTTATTGCTAATATTAAGCCTGACCATGTAACAAGTGGAATCTGAGTGACAGTTACCTTTTCCTTTTGCAGATGGAAGAAATTGAGTACTCGTGTGAGAAGTGCAATGGGAAAGCAGCAACAGTGACTCATAAATTCAGCAAATTGCCCAGGTACACTCACACACAAAGAAACCTCATGTTTGCCATTGGTTTTTGGCAATCTGCATTAGTTCATTTTACATTTTATATTCTGTTTGTGTGTACGGGATGTTGGCATGAACCTTCATAAAAGAGATGCCCGGTAAACAGAGGCTAATTGCATCTGTCGTTCTGGTGACCTTTTTTCCCTACAGAGTGCTCATCCTACATCTGAAGCGGTACAGCTTTAATGCCCAGCTGTCCCTGAACAGCAAGCTGGGCCAACAGGTGGTGATTCCCCGTTACCTGACCCTGTTGTTCCACTGCACTGAAGCCACGCGACCCCCTCTCAGCCTCGGCTGGAGTGCCCAAGCCGCCATGTAAGACCCTAAACACCTCCAAACAAAATGTATGAAAAATCATTTTAATCATTTTGAAGTCTTGGTAAGTTTAGGAACTGACGTAAGTCTGAAAAATAATGGGGGGGGGGTTGCACATATGTGTACAGACTTTATGTAGATGTAGACTCACTGTGATTTCATGTGTTGTGAGATTTTTGTTGTGAAGAATAATCCTCTGCTAGAGTGATACAGCCTGATTGACAGTCATATCACCCAGCCCCCATCAGCATATATCATATTGAACATACATTAAGTGGAAAATACATAGGAACCCTGTATGTAGCATGCCTTAAGATTTTAACAATCTATTGGCATTAACTAGGTTGCATTAACTGGCTCCTTTGTCTGAGAGCAAATGCTAGAAAATGGCCATGTGACGCATCTCTGTGTCAGAAGCTTTTGGATTTATAGACTGAATAAGAAAGAGCAAATAATTTGACTTCTGAACTTTATTTTCTCTTGGTCTCAAAGGTCCCGAACACTCAAGGCCTCCCAGTCTGTCAATTCCTCCACAGCACCTCTCCGGTAAGTCCTGCTGATTTCACACTCCTTTTAAAATATTGGAATCAAACAGAAAAGTGAGGTGACTAGTATTGCATCTACAATAGCCAAAGTGCCCCTGATCAAGGCTCTGAATCCCTAACGGCCCTGACCTCTTTGATGAAATGCATGTAATTGGCTACATACAAAGTAAACTCTACAAAGCTTACTTTATACAATTCAAGCTTAAAGAACATGAGACGAGTCCCAAAGTTTAGCTTTCAAATGCGAGGCTGTATCTTTGATCGTCCTGATGACTGTGTGTGTAGGAGGGCTGGTGGGAAGGTGACCAATTCCAGCTGCAGCTCTGTCCTCTTGGATTCGGATAGTGAAGAGGAACTGAACAGGAAGGTGAGCGGGAGCCGCAAGCGACGCCTCAGCGAATGTCTGCCTGATGATGACGACCGGCCGGAGGAGGTGGGAACTGGCGGATACACTTTGACATTTATGCCCTAATTTTTAAAAAAAAAAAATTTAACACTTATGTTTATGGGTTCAGCGGGTAGCGACGATGGAACCAGCGGACTTCAGCGGTATAAATGACGACGAGATGCTTGCAGCCGTGCTGGAGATGAGTCGTCAAGAGGCTGGGCTCTCGGCTCCGCCTGCCCTGGAGGACGAGCCAACCAGCAGCCCTGACACGGGCTTTGGGGACGCAGATGCCCACGACCTCGCCTATCACACAGATCTACTGGACTCAGACAGCAAACAGCCTGCAGGTATTGTATAGTATTGGTTTATTCTGCATCAATTGTTCATGTCTCGCTGCTAGTATATGCTGCTAATGAATGAGTTGTCATTTCATAAATCACAAAAAGCTAGAATGCACTGAAAATTAGTGAGTCATGAAAGGCAACTTTAGTAATTAACCCGAATGTATGGAGTATAAGTGGAGAAAGTTTCAGATCATATGAAAGGTTAGCTGGCATGGTGTGTTTGTGTGGTCTAGATGTGCTGGATTCCCTGGACTTGACCATGGATGAGAACAAGGAGAACCAGACCCCGGAGGGTGTGCAGCAGCAGGGGGAGCTGGACTGGGTCCAGCAGTACAGTCTGGACCAGGAGAGGGAGGAGCAGGAGCTGCAGCAGGCACTGGCCCAGAGCCTCCAGGAGCATGTAAGACCCAAGTCGATGTCATGTCTGTCAGCACTCATTTCAAATGTGAAACTCTTATTGGACAAATTGGTCCAAATGACATATCAGCAGAGGTGCAACAGGCACTGGCCCACAGCCTCCAGGAGCATGTAAGACCCAAGTCGATGTCATGTCTGTCAGCACTCATTTCAAATGTGAAACTCTTATTGGACAAATTGGTCCAAATGACATATCAGCAGAGGTGCAATATTTAAGAGCTCTTAAGCAGTATAGTGGAAGTTGAAATAGATTTCACTGTCAGCGGTAAAAGGAATACCTTCCAGTCTCAGCAGACGCTTCCACACCGTACAGTCCTTGTGTAAGTAATCACGTCGTCCCCCATGAATGGCGCAGGCTCCCCTTGGGCCAATGATGCATCATCCCTCCACGTTTCATCAAAATCAGACTTGTAGTGTTGGGAGTTAAGGCCTTTCAAAGTTAGACGTTTTGACTGTTATTTCTATCGCACCCACTAGGCCAATCAGTGTAATGTTTTAAATGCAACAACAGTGCCAAAATGCATCATCCCTCCAAATTTTGTCTGAGATATCACCTGACGTTTCACATTTGATGGACAGACGCACACAACCCTGCCCAAATTGAATGCATGGCTGACTATTATAGCAGTTAATCCACAATATATTATAGACCTCACTGAAGCATCACACACCAGATCTGAATGAGCAACTGTTTTGTCCATCCCATACAGGAGGCTCAAGAGATGAGAGAGGACGATGATCTGAAGAGAGCCACTGAACTCAGTTTGCAAGGTATAGAATACACTTCATGTAGATTGATGAAACCTGTTGAAGCTCGTGCAGCGTAATTCAGTCTCATCATTGCGTCAGAATGTTAGATGTTTTATCCATTAACTCGACTCAGTATAAAATCAGGGTTTTTACAAATCTAAAATTCTGGGATAAGTTGTAGAATTTAATAGGTGATCACTGTGAAAGTTATAGAAGAGTGAATGTCTAAATTGGTTTGAGTCAATTTAATGTAGAGCTCAGACATGATAACTATCATATGCTGTCATTTGCTAACATATATAGAAACCCTGATAATTTGATGTGACAAGCAGATATTGACAGTTGGTGTAGATGGAAACTGTAATGCAGTAGTTTGGTCTGCATCCCCATCACACCCACCAGAGTTCAACAACTCTCTACCAGAGCTGCTGTGCTCAGATGAGGACTCCGGCAACGAGGATGTGCTGGACATGGAGTACAGCGAAGCAGAGGCCGAGGATCTGAAGAGGAACGCTGAGGTACTCGACATCCTATTGCCAGAAAACTTTATCTGCCTGGTTATTTGTTTAAACAACCTAAAGTCAGCACAGTAAATTGAACCAGGATTTTATTTGTTTATATTTGACGATGACCCAGGTTATTGTACATGGCAGGCTATTTTGTGATACCAGGCGTATATTGGCAGTTTTACTATAATCGCAGGGTGTGTTGAACTGCAGGCATCCAGTCCCAATTGTTATAACAGCCTAATAAACCCTCTAATCCACAGAGTGGAGACTTGGCCAACTCGTTCAGACTCATCAGTGTGGTCAGTCACATTGGGAGCACCTCCTCCTCTGGTGAGCACTTGTGTGTTTGTGTGTGTCTCTTAATGTTGATGGATTTTACACAGCTAATCAGTAAATAGTTATTTTATAGTTATCCATCAGCTACAGAAGACAAGTTAAATGCATTAGGTGTCAAACTTGCATAACTTTTATTTTCCCACCCTAGGCCATTACATCAGCGACGTATACGACATGAAGAAGCAGTCGTGGCTGACCTACAATGACCTGGACGTGTCGCGCACACAGGAAGCTGCCGTCCAGCGAGACCGTGACCGCAGCGGATACATCTTTTTCTACATGCACAAGTGAGTTGGCAAGATAAACAGAGGGGCATCTTGAAACAAAAGTATTGTGGTGGGTTGTCTAAATGTAGTAGGCATACTCGTACTGGCAGTGTTTACTGTAGAATTGTTTTCTTTCTTGTGGGGATAGTAACGCTCCATACTGGGATTACATTCTGTGTAGTAATGCACTTCTCTGTATGTGTTCTTGATGTCCGAGAGCATTGCATCAGTTGCCTGACAGCCTTTTTCCCCCTTCGGTGTGCAAAGCTGGATATTGATTCCATGCTCTCATGTATGTATCCCCAGGGATGTGTTTGAGGAGTTGTCTGAGATGGAGAAGACTGGAACCAGCAGCACTGCAGAGGCAGGAAGGAATGTCCTGCAGCCCCTCTGAGCGCTACATCATTGTTGGACACAACACACATATCCCCACACACCCTGGTAGATGGAGCTCTCCTCTGAACAAACTCGAGTACTACTGATTGCCGTCCATTTTGGTCGTCTTCAGGCACTTCCCTTCCTCTGCAGATCACTAGAAGCCAGGAGAAATTAGTACCTGTAAATGCCACCACAGGCAGATAACTGTCTGGCTCTTAAGATACCAGAAATGCAGTTAAAAATGAATTTTGCCCTTTGGATCAAATTTTGTCTCCATGTTCTGGGGCTGGACTTTTTCTTTGCTATGATTTTATCAAACAACTCTTTTGTAAAGGTTTTTTTCTTTCTTTCTTCTGTGAACTTAAATGCCATTAATTCAGAACTTCATAGCATCTATTAGACGCCAGATAGTGCTGGTGCTCCTTGGATTGTATGTTTTGCAGACCTTTTAATTTCCCATATGAACTATTAAATAAAGATATATTCTACGTTGGAGTATAAGCTAATATAGAGTTAGAGGGTTGTTGTATTCAGCGGGTACATTTGGTGCAATATTTATGTTCTGGCACAAACTGGCCAATTCTGTCAGCTTTCTGTCAGGGTTTGAGTGCAGATGTTTTCCCAGTTGCTTTCTATGCTGTACTCATGAAATGTGCGTGTGGCTGTCTTATCCATGTTTTATAAATCTAAAAACTTTAACAAGCTCAATAGTAATAACATGGCTTGTCTTTTCTGAGCTCTCTTCTAGGGTGTATGCCCTGGTTCCTCCCAGGAAAAATGATTAAATATGTATACAGAGCTTTACTTGGAAAGTTGCACAACCACTTTGTTTTAGACTGTTTGCTGAACCTCACAAAATGCTGTTTTCAATGTGTAGATCAGATGGGTTTTCCTCTTTTAAAAGGCCAACAGATTTTTCTATTTATTGCAACATAGGGTTTTAAGTTATTGTGGCTGAGTCAAAATAAAATGAAACTTAATTCATCCCTGTAGGGCAGTTAGATTAAGTCAACATTTTCTGACCAGGATTGAACCTGGCCACAGCAGTGAGTGCTGAATCCTAACCACTAGACCACCAGGGAAACTAACACTATAGTGCAGTGTGCCCCTTGCTATAAGGCCAGTATACAGTACATGATCCTTGAGACTTCCTCTGCCAACTCTGTCCAGCTAGCTGTAGTCAGTCCTCTTCTTGCTTATTTAGAGAAGCACATCGGGGGGGGCTGGGTATTGGAAGGGTTTCGTTTTTTTTCCTCCATTACCTCAAATTCAATACCGGTTGTATAGCTCATTTTGTTAGCTCATTGTTTGCTAAATGAAAATCACGTTTCAATATGTAATTGTTGTGTAACATGCATTCATTCCTTCTTAACAGAATCAGACCACACTCTATTTCCTAAAATGCCCGCAAACCAGAAGAAAATTTGAGTTCTCTGTAATAATTCAACATTTTAAATTACTGATACCAAAAGCCTGGCATGGATATATTTATACATATTTTTTTTTTGATACCCAGTCCTATGGTGGGTAGGCTTTCAGGAAGGGTGCACCACTATCAGCTTCTGGGAGTATTTTGGAGCGCCATAATCAGCTGTCCAGTTGTGACGTCCGCTTGTTTTACACACGCCTTGGATTTACAGTCCTGAAACGTTGCGCCTTCCCGAACGTGCCCCAGATGCAGTATGAAGTGGGCATAATGTGTTTGAAGTATGAATGAACAGCTTTTTTTCTACCCGTTCATAAAGTATTTGACTCTTCCTAAAGCAGATTTTAATAAAAGATTACAGTGAAAGTGCGCAAAGAGTTTTAATTTGACGGTTAAAACAACCTGAACAACTTAACACTTGAAAGCAATGTTTCAGAGGGATCTGCAGAGAAACAAATTCCTATGTGTAGTGCCTATTGATATGTCCTTTAAAAAAAACAGTCATAAAATGTGAGTGAAGACGACGCGGCTGTCTGTCGTTTCATTTGTCTGTGGATCATGACCTTGTTTAAGTCAGTAGTCCATCTGATTGTGGGATACTGTACAGGCAGATATAAGCATCATCCCCAGTGCAATGTTCCAATCCATTAAGCTAGTAGGTGATTGACTGTCACCTATCTTGACTGCATCTCTTCATCAGTGGTTCCAAGTGTCGGCCTGTGAGTCTGTTGTACTCACTTAGAATGTAGCTTTCCCTCTGCAGCATCTGGGAGCAGATTAAAAAAATGCCTTAGTTACATTTTAGAGATGAAAAAGTCAGTTGAACTTTTCTCCAGCTAGTGTTTATAAAGCTGCCTCTTTAAAGCTACATTCGGCAGCTTTGCACATTGGCAGCTCCAAATGAAAGCAAGAGTTAACAGTTTGAACTTCAATACTCAGGAATCATGTGACATGACATCAGTAAACTGCACACAGCATGCTCATGTTTACCAGTCTGATGCTTTATACCAAAGAGACAAAAGAGCTAACGGTGAGTCCAGTTTTCTCTGGATGGAGTTTGTATTTTGCTCTTAAGTTTTGATTTGTCACTTTCTGTGGACAGAGAGGTGACAACAGAATTTAATTTGGGTGAATCTACAGGGTCTCAATTCGTGGGGATGGGACTTTACTGCAGCCCCACTTTGTGAATTAGGCTGAGAAGACTGCTGTATTTGTACATAAAGATCTTGCCATGTGCAGCTTTAACAGTGAGATCCCCATACATACCTCACTCCATTCCTCTTCTGTCTCGTGCCTGTAGCCCAGCAGGTGACAGATGCCATGAGCGGTGACAACCTGAACCATGACAAAAAGGGTAGGTATGCAGAGGTGGGTTACCACACGTGTATAGGATAGTGGCAGTGCGTTAAGTAGGACTTTCTCAAGGTTAACTTTCACTGTGTATCACCAAACTAGCGATTTTTTAAAAAAGGCCTCTGTACTCAAGAAGCAATAGTGGACCTGCACACTTATGTCCCCTCATTCTGATCATCTATTGATCACCACATCATCTATAGAAATGGACACCAAGAAGTGCTGCCCAGTAGCCTCCAAATGAGCATAGTTCAAGATGAGGAATAAGATTGAGAAATGCCCCATGCTTCTGAAAGATAGACAATAAGTTGATCTCAAATAAAATAAAAAGATCACTGGAGTCCTCTAGGTTGTGTGATAGCTACTCACAGTAAGAACTCCATGCAGATCCAGGGATTCCTCCTGACACTGCTTCATCATGTACTCCACACCAAGGAAAATGTCCCCGAGGTTTAGCTCATCTCTGTGAAGGGGACATGGCAGTTTACCAGGTCTCAGGTCCTGAAAGTCACAAAATTGTAACTATAAAGATGATTTTTTTGAAATGGAAGAACAGTCGATCTAAGAACTCCTATGTTCTTTAAGTAGGACAGTTATTTCTCTTGATAGAGACCTGGGTAGCATGCTCTTGTATCATGATTGAGGACAGTATTTGTGAACATGAATACTCAGAAACACAGAAAGGTTAAGAACTGAAAACACACTGAAGAGCTCAAACATTATGTGGGTCCACAAAAATCACTCTCATCAGAGTATGGAGCAGCTCGAGATTAAATTAGATGACATCCCAGATTCGAGTACTGGTTTGTGGCTTTTAGAAAGAGTTGTTCAGTTAATATTAATGCTGACAAATAGACCTTGCAAGATCATGACGATGTGAATTCTTAAATTGAGCGTTTCTGCTTGATAGATCCCTAATGAGCAGATCCACAAACCACCACTGAGCATATTTGAGTGTACATGAAGCCGAACCCACCTCGTAGAATGGAAAGGAGAGGACATCCGTAGCCATGTTCTTTTTCCTGTAGATGTTATTGATGTTCTGAATCCTGTGGTTATCCACGCAAATGATACCCAAGTCAAATTTCTGTATGCCCAATATGTGCCTCAGTGTGTCAACATCCTTGCGCAGTCGAGCACGTCGAAGAGGCACCACCTTCTGGAGATTCCGCAGAACTACTCCCATTGTAAAATTCCAGTTAAAATGAGCGGAAATTGTAATATTACAAACGCAAATGAGACATTGGAGAAAATAAGTAATGTCCCACCCCAGACGTCGGGCAGTTAATTAGGCGGCAGCAAGCTTACTAAGGTTAGTCCGTTAGTCGGCTAACTTAGCTCAATAGCTGCAAACGAAGTCATTCCGGGCAGGCAGGTTTCAAGGTGACACGTCCCGGCAGTAACAACTTAGTTCCCAAAGACACCTTCTATCAACGCTTCTGACTTGCGTAGATATAACCACATATCACCGAACTAAAATATACTGTAACGTCGAGAAAAATTACTCGCTGACCTATTCACAATTCCGTTGGGTAATGAGATGAGGGTGCCGTTGGCCACGGAGGAGCGGAAGCTGACAGCCGGAACCAAAGATTTGACGGACCGGAACAGGAAGTAAGCAAATGTTTTTGAGCCAAAAGTGGACAGAGTAGAAAAAATAGGTGAGGTGTTTTGCTTTATAGCGGCAGAGATTTGCAATATTTCAAAATTTTCTTTGTAAGTTATGTTGGTGTAACTACTAAAGCCAAGTTCAAGTTCCCCCGTATCAGTTAATGCTAACTCTTACTATGTAACTTATGTAGACTTAGCCTCGGCTAACAGCATAACCACCTGTTTTTATCAGCTCTTGTCTTCATAATGTTCTGTTGTCTTAATGTAGTAGGATTGGATATTGAACTACACTGACCGGAGAAATGGAGATTGTGTTGCAGTCATAATTACGTTTTCTGCCTCTTAAATGCCCGGAAGAAATACATGTGTTTCTGGACATAACTAAGGAAACGACGAATATTTGCACCATGAATCCAAACAGTCTATTCGGAAGTTCGCAAGGGGGAGCCTTCCAAGCCCCCAGCAACACTAATAAGACTGGTTTGTTCCAGTCTTTTGGACAGCAGAGCTCCAGCAGCCAGCCCCAAACTATGGGCTTTTTTCAGTCAGCAGCATTTGGACAGTCTTCTATCTTAAATCAGCCATCAACCCTTGGAAATACCATCTTAGGGCAGACGCCTGCGTTTGGGCAGAACTCTGTATTTGGGCAGTCATCCACACAGTCCTCCGCATTGCCCTCCACATTGCCCACAATGAACCAGGCTCCAGCGTTTGCCCAGCCCTCAATTGGACAGAATAGCTCAGGCTTTGGTGGCAGCACCACCTCAGCTTTTGGACAGATCAGTGGATCAAACCAGAGCTCAGTGTGTGGACAGGCACCTTCGTTTGGGCAGCCGTCTGCATTCGGTCAGCCCTCAGGATTTCGCCAACAGACCTCAGTATTTGGCCTCTCCACTGGAATCTCTCAGACAGCTTCAGGCTCCACCGCTACCCCAGGGCCATCTCAGCCAATGAGCTTTGGACAGTCACTCTTTGGACAGCCGATGTCCACCAGCGTCACTTCCAGCACATTCGGTACAGCTCAGAGTGTGACCCAGAGCAGAGGCTTTGGAACATCTGAATTCAGTTTCAAGCCCTCCAATGAGGCACTGTTTAAGCCCATCTTCAATGCTAGCCCTGAGCCAGCTAACCCTCAAGCTACCTCAGGGTCCAATCAGCCCTTTGGGAGTAGCACCTCCCAGACGAGTTCTAGCACCATGGAGAGTAGCACCACCACCACCACTGGTTTCTCTCTCTTGACTAAACCTGGACCACTGGGCTTCAGCTTCTCTCAGCCTGCTGCAGCTCCCTCCATCTCTGCCCCGAGTGACCCACTAACCACTGGCAACAGCAGTGGATCCACCAGCACGCTACAGTTTACCTTCTCCCAGCCAGCTGCCCCCTCCAGCTCCAACACTAATGTAGCCACCACCCAGCCCACCACCCCATCTACTTTCAGCTTCTCAGCCAAAGTCCTCCAGCCCCAGACAACGTCCCTATCAAGAGGAACCAGTTTTGGTCAGACTTCAGCGTTTGCATTTGGTGACCCCAAAGCTAAAGCAGAGACGAGTACAGAGGAGAGGGGCACTGACCAGGAGAACACAGGGGAGACGAACGTCTTTGCACGACTGAGCAAAGGCACCAAGCGTAAGGAGGCCCCAGCAGTCCCCAGCTCTGGCTCAGAGAAGCCTGTCAAGGAGGAAAACGTGCTGGCTGGAGCAGAGGCACCAAGACACCCTTCAAAGAGGCCGCTGAGATTCCGTGGCCAAGTGGGAGCCCTATTTGGCAGAGCAATGAGTGGACTGATGAAGAATTCAGCCAACTCACAGAGGAGAGAGGCCGTGAAGGAGAGTCAGCAGCAGGCTCCAGAGTGGGGGGAGACAGAAAGGGCAGACAGTCAAGCTCAGGGTAATCTTCAGGCTACCACGCCACCAAGGGCACAGGCCCCTACCAGGGAGGTGTTGGAAAAAGCTGAGGAGTCAGGTGAGTCACGTTGGACTATCCCACTCATCCCAATCAGCCAAAGTTATATTTCTGCTTGTAGTAGTAGGCAGACCCACCTTGACTCACACCAACTCTGCTTCTCATTAAGGTGGGCTTCTAATTTTCCGAAAACCATTTGGACCAAGAAATAAAATGCATACCTGAATGATTGTAATCTTTGTATGCAAAGGTCCAGCCCCTTGAAAAAAAATCACTTTTAATTGACTATTCTCTCCCAGTGTATGAGTGATTCCTCATGACACACTGCTAAAGAAGTGACTCTTCTTTGCAGGTCCTGCACACCATGTGACAAATCTTTAAATTTAATTATGATGAGGAGTTGTATATTTGAAGGCAAATGACTTCAAAGTAAGAAAACTAGCAAACATACAATGTTTTGTATGGTTTTTGAAAACAAAAAAAATGCTTGTTGTCCAGCCAGTAATGTGTTGCATTAATTGGAAGAGCAAATGAGACTATTAGAATGTACTGAGGCTCTGGTTTACCCATCTTCCATCTCAGATTCAGCAAAAACCCCAGACCCAGAGCCTGTAACCGCGACCCCCACCAGACGCAGCCTACGCAGGCAGAGCTCCGAGAGCCTAGGGGGTCTGTCCCCCAGCGACTGCACTGTCCTCCAGTGCAAGAATGTGCCCCCAGCCCTCAACAAGAAGGACGTGATTGAGAAGCACTTTGGTCGTTTCGGCAAAGTCCGCAGGGTCTTCTGCCGGCCCAACAAGAACCTGGCCATAGTGCACTTCAGTGACCATGTGAGTAGAGCCCATGCTACTTTTCAGAACCCTCACATTCAGATTCACCCAAGACCAGATGATGATCTGTGTTTGGTTAACAAATCAGTGATATAGTAATATCCCAAATGTTAGCAAGTATAGTATATGGAGTATATGGTTTAGCTGCTGTCTATGTCATCATGAGCATACCAGCTTTTTTTTTTATACACTTGACCCCTCATCATCTCTTTCAGGCATCGGCCGCAAAGGCAAAGAAGAAAGGCAAACTTCTGCACAGACATGAACTCCTCCTGTTCTGGCAGAAGAAGAAGCAGAGTAAATATGTTTATATATTTATTTTAAATCAGAAATAATCTAGAAATAAATACCACTGTTACTGTATGGCACTGAAGTAACTTATGAGGGCTGTTGTCTCAGTTACATATTGATGTATTGAGTCCCTTAATAGTGTTTTCACTTCCCAAAGGCCTGCTCCTCACAGTGTTCCTCTATACTGATACTACTGTGTTGTTGTGTGGTCCGTCAGGTCCAGGGGAGAAAGGAAGGAGACCTTCAGAGAGAGAGGAGGAGGCAGAGGGAGAAGGCCAGGGCACTGAATCCAAGGGCTCCTCCTCCCCACTCATAAGACCTGCTGTCAGCAGCACGGTCACCTTCAGCCACAGGTAACCCTTAGCTCCCCACACTTCACACCATGCTATGTTTATTGATTGCTGGATTTTAGGTTTGACTTATGTTATAATGCTTTCATCTAATACACCGGGATCACTGGGCAGCTCAAAAAGTGTTTGATCAGTACCTGTAGCACTGTAATTCCAGTCTGTTTTATCTTTTATTTATTTGAGCAGAAAACACAACCCTATGAATCAAGTGAATGAAACATAACCTGAAGCCCCAATCCAAAATTGAGCTGACCTTTGAAATTTAAGTAAACCGCCAGTCTCCGTTTGTGTACTTTCCTGTTTCTGTCAGCTCTCCGGTGAAGAAGCCGTCCACTGCCAAGTCTCTCCAGTTTGACAGTGAACCCCAGCAAGAGTGCAGCACCGACACCCAGAGCTCAGAGCGCCCAGTCCCCTCCTCCCTCCTCCACCTCATCGGTCAGGTGGCCGAGACAGCTGAGGACAAGTACCGCCTCCTGGAGCAGATAGACAAGATCCTGCGCCAAGGTAAAGCTGCCTTCCAGGCCTCGTGTACAGCTGAAGGATTGTGATTTTTTTTTTTCAGGATTATTTCTTTGATTGATTCATTTATTTGTTAGTTTTGACATGACGCCCATCATAAATGTATGTTATGTATTCTACTATTCCTTGTTTTTATGTCTTCCTGTAAAGCACTCTGTTCTGCTCATAGATAAGTGCCATAAAAATCAAGATTGTTTGTTGTTGGAACTTGGAAGTAATCGTAGTATTAGTATAGCCATTTTTCTTTCTTATTCTTTTAGATTTCTACCACCTATATTGCTGCTCAGTGATGGCCTCACTTTTTTTTTGTGTACCTATTGCAGTTGTCAGTAATATGGACTCTGCTATTTATTGTGTAGCCTAAAAATGTCAAAAGGATTCCAACACAAGGGGTACATGTGTGCATATGTTGGCACAGGTCGGCCCAAGCGCACGGACCTGGACCTGTCCAAGGTGTTCGTTGGGACGTGTCCTGACATGTGTCCAGAGAAGGAGAGGTACATGAGGGAAACACGGAACCAGCTCAGCGCCTTCGAGGTTGTCCCAGACACCGAGATGGTAATGTGCCAAATTGCTACTGTTGGTTGAAGAATTTCTCCTTTTTTTTTCAGCAAAAAGATATATGTATATGCACAAAAAAAGATCATCCAGATGTTAAGTATTACACCAAGAGTCACAAAAGAGTCATCTATTTAGTACTTATTGCCTCTTTAAAGGACTTTTACAACTGTTGAAACTGTCTTCACTGCTGTCCCGGCCAGGTGGATCACGCGACAGCCATCAAGGAGTACAGTCGCTCATCAGCCGACCAGGAGGAGCCCCTGCCCCATGAGTTGCGCCCCCTGCCTGTGCTCAGCAGGACCATGGACTACCTGGTGACCCAGATTATGGACCAGGGCCATGACAACTACCGGGACTGGTATGACTTTGTCTGGAACAGGACCCGTGGCATCCGGAAGGTGAGGCCCCAGTTCAAATTTGGACTGTATTTATGCTTGACTGCAAAATCGTTTGTAAGAAGAAAAGGTAACATAGTTTGATTTTTGTTTTCCCACACTTTTCATATTTTTCTTACTGGGCTGAATTAACTAGTCCTACAAAATGGTTATCACACACCTCTCAGGAACCACTTCTTTGTGTAGTACAAATCCAGCTAGCTCATAGTCACATCTGTTCCCAATATGTTGAGTTTCATGTTTCATTGGTTTCATGTACTTAAAACTCAAGATGAAGTCAACTTGGCAAAAATTAGGTAAGAGTTTTGATGTGCTACAACTGCTAACTGTTTTGGTTGCAGTTTGGGGGCATTGCCAGCCCCAGGAGCCATGGACTTGACCCTAACTTGTGCCATGTATACACTCTAGTCACAGGTTTCAGACAAACCCTGTGCTTATCTGCCGTTCTATTCAGTTTTCAAATACGCCCTGTGATGTGTTTTCAAATCCCAACCACTCATTTATCATCCCCACAGGACATCACCCAGCAGCACCTGTGCTGCCCGCAGACCGTGTCGCTGATCGAGAAGTGCACACGCTTCCACGTGCACTGTGCCCACCACCTCTGCGAAGAGCCTATGATGTCATTTGATGCCAAGATCAACAACGAGAACATGACCAAATGCATGCAGAGTCTCAAAGAGATGTATCAGGACCTGGCCACACGCCAGATCTACTGCCCGCGGGAGGCGGAGTTCCGCCAGTACAACGTGCTGCTGAAGCTCAATGATGGCGACATCCTGCGGTCAGTCCCTCAATAAACATAGATACACAGATAATACTTGTATTAATCAAGGTAACCATCATTCTACCCATCCAGCCCTCCCCCTCAGTGGAAATTGGGGCGTCATCAGCTGCACAGTAAAACAAAACACTAAAAATAGATAATGTGGTGAAAAGGCAGTTTCTGAAGTTTTGTTAACAAGGCATGTCAGGGTTTCCATACATGCTTAAAAATTCCAGCCATGGAATAAACGATGAAACTTATTATGTTGTTATTGAAAACTTTGGAGAGAGAGATCTACAGCCTTGTGATGTTCCAGGACCACCAAAGCTACCAGAAATGTGCATTCTCTTTATCACAGTCTTTATCACATTTTGTACTTCAGTTACTTCATTAATGAAATATTTCTTCACGTCCCATTTTAATGCAGCGAGGTGCAGCAATTTCGTGATGAGGTACGCAACTCCCTGGAGGTGAAGTTTGCAGTGCAAGCGTTTGCTGCGCTCAACAGCAACAACTTTGTGCGATTCTTCAAGCTGGTGAAAGGAGCCTCCTACCTGGCCAGCTGCCTCCTTCACAGATACTTCAATCAGGTCCGATAATACATTTCAGACTGAGCAGATGTTGAAATTGTGTTCATGAGCTTTGCTATAAAAAAAAGATGTGAAGGAAAATGTGACCTTTTTCAAGTTTTATTTCTGAGGTAATTGTGAGGTATTTTATGAGGTAAAATGAAAATGTTTCCAGTGAATCTTGTTCTGCATTACTGTTTGTATACAAAACTACAGATTCACATGTCAGGGAAATGCAGTATTCTTACACATAGCCTACCTATGCTATGCACCTAATCACAAGTGGTGAACTATGCATCAACTACAGGCAAATGTGATCTGTTTAATTCATTGTCTATTTGTGTACGTGTCTGTGCATGTGTGTGCACGTGTAGGTCAGAGTCAAGGCTTTGAGGACCCTGAACATCGCCCACACAGTGGGATCTCAGAGGTCCACTGCCTTTCCAGTTGAGGACATGGTGAGGATGCTCATGTTCCACAATGCTGCCGATGCAACTGACTTCATCCAGCAGTATGGCCTCAGTGTCAGTGATGGGTAAGTATCTATAGCGGTCTGCTACCAACACAACATCACACAGGGTGTGAAATCCCAATGGGCAGGGAGTATTTGTTCCAAAGCAGAGTACAGGCCGGAAAGTGAGTTTTGAAAGCCAGAAGTCTCAGCACCTGGCTAAATAATTATTGTGTCATTGGTACTGATCAACAACCCCCTGGTCATTTTGTGCAATTTGGGCCGTAAAATTTTACTTATTGCCAATCAAACTCCGTTCACAGCATGGTGGAGCTGAGCCGGACAGCTTACCAGGAGCCGGAGTTGTCTCTGTCCCAGAAGAGGTCAGAGGCCATCCTAGGGAAGAAAATGGTTCTGATTGGAGAGGTGGTGAATGGAGGACCCCTGCCCACCCCTCCCCATCACACCCCCATCTGCAGCTTTGACTTCCAGAACAAGTATCGGGGAGAGGGTCTTGTGGTTGAACCCTCTCCAAGCAACTTTAAAGGGACAAGTATGGATTCTAGCACTGGAAAATATATTTGTGTAGGAAGCATGCCG
>OOFE01027826.1:0-16587 GCA_900323365.1 Monocentris japonica | reverse complement strand
TTCCCGAAGTGCCAGCTAATGAGCGTCTTGAGCTCTGGAGTGGCTCCACGAGCCCGGCATGTTCATCAACAACATTTTTGCTGGAGAAACTTTGAGAGGCAGAATCATTAATCAGTAAGTTTGCTGTGTCTCGACTGTAAATCACTCCACTCATTCCTGGATGCACTCTTTAAACAACAGCAGCAGGTGTTCTTAATCAAGATTGGTTTGTTTGCTTGTTTTTGCACACATTAAAATTGCCAGGTGGACTATTTTTCATTAATGTACTCTCCATCAAGAGCAAGGTAATGTTACAGCTCATTTACTTTGCAAAGCTTCAGGTCATATAAACATGTTTTGGCAGGTGTTTCATTACATTCAGAATGGACGTGGTGACATTGTCTGCTATAATTTTCTTCTACTGCTGTTAAACTGGATATAGGAATTCTTGTTGGTTTGAAATTGACACGAAATGTCATCAAACACTAAAGTGATGGTATGCCCAATAGGGCTCTAATGACATTTCTAATGGATCATAATCTCTCTTGTCTCCCCGATAAAGCTCTCTTTGTCATTAGGACATCTCTAATGTCAGTTTTCTCTCTGAACACTATTGGCTTGTAGAAAACAAAGGGAAATGCTTGTCACAATTCTCTCCTATGTAAGTATATCCATCAAAGAACACAATCAAAGAAAACCCATTTGAGTGATGCTATCCCCTTTGTCTGACCAGTACAGGTAGAGTATTTCTATATAGTATACGGTAGCTCTTGTGAACATTGCTTCAGTCTCCTGAATTACATCCAATTTCCTTTCACTCCCTTTTGTTTATTGACTGGAGGAGGTGATGAGTGAGACTTGAGTGAGTTGAGAGAAAGGCCCAGACGTTGGCTCTCCTAACCTCTCACTGGCACTTTCACTGTGCCATGAACAACACAGTGGGGAGCCTTGAAGTAGATTGATTACACTGGCGATCAGTCTTCCCAGATAATGTCCTTCCTTTTAATCATGCATTGTGCGGCCGCTCTTAACATGGATAAGATTATCACCAGCAACTTCATCACTGTCTCATTGTTAATGGCGGCCTAATTGGATGGCTCTGCCTTTCATTGGAAGTTTTTGCTCCTTGATCTTGTTTACTGCTGTGCATCCGTCTGCTGGAATGGAATCATTTTGGCAGCCTGCTGTTTTCTTCACACAGTGAAGTCTCATGTTCTTTCTTGACTTCATAAGAAAAACTACAGTTGGAGAGCCTAACAGGTGTAGGTTGTTAGTTGCCAGGCCAACCTAATTACAAAACACCCTAGGACTTGTAAAAGCCCTTTTTGTAAAGTCAAAGAGTGTGCATTTGCAGTATGTTAGGCTGATCCCTGTGGTGTTGTGTGTTTACTCATTGGGCACCAAAGAGACCTTAGAATCGTGTGTCTCCATAAACCTCCAAAAACCTGTCAGACACTCCCCAGCTCCCCTTTCTCTGAGACATTTCCAGTACTTGAATTAAGATTTGAAGATTTTACGGTGCAAGGAAGCTCGAATGAGATGCCAGCCCTTGTAGCCCCAGGCTATCATCAGTAATGATGTAGAGTATTAGAGTATTGTTGTCTTGACGTTGGCAGAATTGACCAAACCTTGCTGTCAATCTCTCTGGCTGTCTGGCTTTTGCCTGCCCACTTTTTTGTCCAGTCCTTTGTGGTGGTTGACATTTGGGATGGGACACTGATTGCTCTATTTGCCTCTGGAGAAAGAGTTAAAACAGCTGCCTGAGGCACAATATGCCGACAATTACACACAATATGTGCAAAAACAAATTATCTTGCAGAGTTTCTTATTACATTTCTGGAGAAGGATTTGAACACCCTGTAGTTTCTTTCTTTCTTACTTTCTTTCTTTCTTTCTTTCTTCCTTTTTTTCCTTCCTTCCCTCTCCTTTTTAGTCTGGAGTCTAGCATTCAAAGCATTATGACTCGCCACCTCACCAGGCTACCAATTACCGTCTAACAGGCAGATCAGTGGCCAGCTGCAGGGGTCCTGAGTGACCTGCCAAACTCTCCTAGTTTATTATGTCGGATCTCGAAGCTCCGCACCGCCTCCTGACCCCCAGTCTCATTCCCTCTCTGCAGTGATGAGCAGAGCACCAGCGACCATGTGACAGCCTCACAGACAAAGAGCCAGTGGGGGGAGAGGGGGAGGGGCAGGGAAGTTGGACGAGACATATTTGTTGTGATCACAAGTGTGTCTGGCATGATGTAAATAGTGCTTATCCAATGTTAATTGCTTCCACTGGTTGGAAGAGCATATTAACGTGGAGGAAGATACTTCCTGCTTTGAATGTCTCCCCAGGCCACCGTGAATAAGACACGGGCTGGCATCCGATGGCACAGCAGGTGCCATCTGCTAGCGGTGAGTTATCTAAACTGTACTCTAAAACAAAGTCCACTGTCTGGGTGTCAAAGAGAGACAGAGTGAGTTGTTCGGCAATAGCAAAGGATTCAACACTCACATTGGCTCCCATTCTTCTTGTGTACAAATACCAGTATTGTTCACCGGAGGACAATAGAAATTGGTTGCCTAGTTCAAGTGGCCATTTGCCGCAAAATCTACGTTTTGTTTGTACTTTATGCCTTTCTGGTGTTGAAAATACTCTGAGGCACGTGCATTTCTCTTACCTCCTGTTTTAGCTCACTCTCAGCACATAAAAAGGTGTTCCATGACAGTAACCACTTGATTTTACTCAGTCAGCATATGGATGGCACCATTACTCCTTACAACATCTTTTCACGCCAGCCAGGCCATTTTGCTGATCTGCACAGCACATAGCAGCATCCAGCTACCACCGCCCCCCCCCAGCCCCCCATACCAATTACCAGTTATCACCAAGGAGGAGACTGTTCAGCCGTTAGTTATTCATTCACCCAACTGCTGCTTTCACTCTAATTCGATTTCTCCCTCCATTTTATATTAAAAGTCACTCCAAGATGGTGAGATCTTAAAAGTTAAGCACAGAGATTAACTGCGCATCTCCAAATCTCTTTAACAAATACACCCTGCATGTACCATTAACCTTGAACAAGCTGATTAACTTAGCACTCTTTTCCACCCTTTAGTCCCAAATCATATTTAGAATCCACTGCAGGATTCAGTAACTCAGCCAAAACAGGATAGTACAATTATCTCACATTTGACTATAATCTGTTAGTGATGAAGATGGAATGCTGTATTGATCTAATTTTATGGTGACGTGATCATAAGTCGAGCAGGAAAGAAATGGTGAATATTATTACCCAATGTATCTGACACATAAGGCCAAGCACAATAAGTCATCTGCTGAAATGTGTGTGTCTTTCTGTCTCTATATTTTTGCTTCTGTGTCTTTCTGTCCATCTACCTGCTTGTCCTACTGCTTGTTTGTCTGTCTGTGGGCACACCTGTGTGTGACTTGGACATCTTGGTAGGCTGCCTATTTTTGCCAGACCTGGAGAAGCTCTTCTGGGCTTAATCAGCATTTAATGAAAGCAACAACCGTGATGTCCCAATGCAGCAGACAAGGCCAAAAGTGGGTTTCAGCCCTCCCCACAGCACCAATGCAAGGGGGTGTGAGATGGATGGGGGTGGCAGTGGGTGGTGGCATTGCACAATCCATTTGTTTGCTGGAGCTTTCTTCACCTAATGTGCTGTTCAAGACTTTGACATTGAGCATACAGAGAGCTGATGCTGAGAGCTTTACTCTCTTTGTCCTTTTGTTGAGCCATTTTGGCCAGAGATTGGATAATAAATGTATATGTAAAAGACAGCCAGTGAATTGCTGAGCAAATTGAAAGTGGTGACACATTTAGCAAGTTACACAATAAAGAGAGCACTCCACTGAAGATTGGTGCTCAGAGAAAAGAATTGGCAGAATTCATCAAATGCTCTGTGGGCATAAAACCTTGACAGAAGTAAGTAGGCCCCTAAATGTGAAAAATAGCCCGGGGGCCTTGCCGGGTGTGTTTTATGTGGTTGGAGGGGTTAAAGGAGGCCTGTTAGTTGGTTCATGTAGAGATGTTGGGGGGATACTCAGATTTCCCCAGTGGCTTGCTTTTTTTTAGTGCTTGGAGTCACTCAAACAGTGGCTCTGTCTGTCTGGGAGTGATTTGTGCGGTCATAAGGGCCGTACTTTTATTCTGACACATATTATTGAAATGAGACATTTGGGCGTAAAGAGGAACCCAAGACGTTTTCTCACTGTGAGGATGAAGTAACATTCACACTCACATCATATCTTCCAGCATTTGGAATTACCTCAGGGAGTATTTAATTCCACTTCTCTTCTGAATGTTTCCGCCTTCACTTCTATATTGTTTTTTATTTATGAAAGTTGTTTTTTTTTTTAAATAATGAACGTTGACAGTGCGTTGTTGTTGGGGCTATATCAGGTGCTATTGGAGCCACAGATGTAGCAGACTGCAACGCTGGACCCATAGCCTATCGCTCTGCCTGCCTCTATGAAATGACCAGCACTTCTGCTTTCTCACTGTGCTCCAGGACTATTGTTGCCTAGAGTCAGTTGAGAGAAAGCACAGACAATACCCAGGCCGTGTGACAAGGTTTATCTAAGCTTGTCACATCTTGTCCTGAGTGGGTTGGCATCAGGATGTTTTATGGCGTAAGGAGGTTTTTTATTCTGTTAGCACTCTGTTGTAACGGGTTGACCAGTAGAAGTGTGCCGCCTTCTCGTATCTGCAGAGCACAGCTGTAGCAGCCAAGTCTCCTTTTTTCCTCCATCTACCCCCCATCTCTTCTGGCACTGTCCCCACTCCTCAGTCGCCTCCAGCTCTTTCTATCTGAGGGCTCCACACAGCTGACTGGACCCTTATAGCCGAGGTGTCATCTTGCCTGTTCCCAAAAGATGGAGAGATGGAGCAGGCATGTAATCAACGGCTGTAAGCGTTATGCTCCCGAGGCTGGATGACCTACATGTTTCACTTTTTTCCGTCTGCCTGCATACGCTTAACACCCAACAGGCTGCCACTCAAACCAGCAGGTGATGGCACACGGGAGATACAGGCAATGTGTAAAGGAGGTACACGTACAGATGTTGAGCACAGAACTCAAGGTTACAATGTGCTAGGTTAAGTATGAGCCTCTGATGCTCTTTTTACCTCAACTGAAAGTATTTTTACTTGTCACTGCAGCTGGAGTAGAAAGGATGACCTTGCTTTATTCAATTCAGCACATTTCGAGTTCAACCAGGATACAAGTGATTTGAAGTGTCTCCTCATATGCACTGCATAAACTCTCTTTGAAATTGAAAACAAAAACATTTCATTAAGATTCAATGTGCTACATGCAAGCCATAAAACTATGTATGTGGTTAATCTGAAAGCATAAAAAAGCTAACGGTCTATTAGAGTCTACTGCCTGGGGCTGCCGTTCCTTCTCACAGTAGAAGTACATCAATCACTTCTATCAGTAATCCCCTGCAAGCTGCTGGCAGCAAGTATGCCTCCTGCCACAGAAACAGTCCCGCGGCAGAAGCAGCATCAGATGGGGCTGAAGTTGACATCATAGCAGATAAACTGGCCTGACTTCACTACCACTGTCACTACATTCTGCCCTTGGCCTGTAGAGATATTGATGAGAGGCAGTAGTCGATAAGACAAAAGCACTGACAGAGGAGATGCCTGAGGTGTCAAGCTAAGCCACTACTCGTTTGCTCTTTCTTGCTCGCCTTTATACCTGGAGGATAACATATAAGTCAAGTCAAGTCAAATTTATTTGTATAGCCCTTCATCACAGTTACAGTCTCAAAGGGCTGCACAATGCCCACATATGAAAACAATAAATGACGGCACACGACACCTCGTAACCTTGGACTTCCCAACCTTGGGATCCCCCTACCAAGACAGTCAGGTGTGTATTAAATCCCAACGTTGGACAAGCAAAATGACACATAAACAAAGTGCACAGAATAAACACAATAAGGACACTTGGGTGAACCATCCAGATCTGGTGTGGGGCATCAACAGCAGCTCGGTCTGCATCGCCATAAGAGATGAGGGATTGCTTTTGGGGATGTACTTTGCCGTAGGTGACTATAGGCTCATAATTGTGACAACAGTGACTTTTTGGGATAGTAAGAGAGCAAAGTTTTAAAGTCAGTCTGTTTGTTTGCTCCCAGAA
The DNA here is from genome assembly GCA_900323365.1 of Monocentris japonica. Lineage (NCBI taxonomy): Eukaryota > Metazoa > Chordata > Actinopteri > Trachichthyiformes > Monocentridae > Monocentris > Monocentris japonica. The sequence continues at coordinate 10,450 of OOFE01027826.1, read as the reverse complement.
CAACTTAAAGTGATGTGTATTTACTCAAGCTGAGATTTAATGCTCTGAGGTGCGTCACAAAGGACACCATTTCTGAATGTTTTTTGTCAATATGGGACTCTGTCACACATAAATGGAGAAAAAGAAAAGAGGTTTCATCCTTCCGTTTCACTCCACCAAGCCGGTCTACTGCATTTGTTGTGTGAAAGCTGGTGGTCGTCTCAGGGGCTTTGAATGGAAACACAATTCTCTGCCGGCTACAGCTGCTGCATATCCATGTGCAAACAGCCAACAGATGTGACTTGGTCCAGCTAGTCCTCCGTCCCAGTGCCCATTTCCTTCCAATTTAACTGATATTTTACATGGGCTTCTCCTGGACCAAAAACCTGGACAGAGTAAACAGACTCTCATGGATAATCGCCATTGTTTTGTTCCAGCCCAATAAGATAATTCATGTTGACTCTTTACATATGGAGCAGTTTTGAGCATGAAGCACTCTCGGCGCTGCGTTGGACTCGATCAACAGTACAGCTGCTAAACAACAAACAGACTTTGTTTATGAATGAATATGGCTTTGCATGCTTTGTATGAACACTTGAAGAGGATAGTTTATGCCAGTGTAACTACAGTAAAATATGTGTGATGAAACTGTAAAAGGCTGCATTCATGTACCAAGTGTAAGCATACAGTGACTGTCTTTAATAGGAAGACCTGGTGAGACCATTTAGTGGATTAAAGGTACTCAGAACTCAGCTCACAAAAATAAATTGACATGAAATCTCATGGTTTGGAGTCACCTTCAGACTTCTTTTAGGCATGCTGGCTGATGATGCACATTTCAGTAGGTAAAGCCATCACAAGACATCTCAAGGACTAGGTTGAAGATCTTCAGTGTGCCTCATCTGGATCTGAGAATGTCTAGACAGCTACACCTAAGCTTACAGAAGCCCTTCCCATCTGTCTGGAAGTACAGATCCACACTAGCTGAAGCAGTGGGTTTAGCTGGATACACATCGGCCAGGGGGACACAAGCAGGACAGCAAAGCCCCAGTCCCACGTGCAGGAGTTAAGGCTGCTTAATATTCCTATGTTGATTGGGGATTAATTGTTCCATCTGGCTCTCACAAAAAACCAACGGAGAGAAAAAAAACTCCCTCCTCCTTCTCCTGAAGTGTATCCCCTTGTTTCATCATGGCCATGGAGTATGGCTTGTAAGCGGTGAGGCTCGGAGGAGGAGGAGGAGGAGCGTGGCCTGGACAGGCTGTACCAGAGGGAGAGCTTGGAAATTTGATCATTTTTCTCCGGGACTGTCATACACCATAGGCAGCCTCATTTATCTGCTCCAACTCCTTTGTTTCCACCAGGCTCCCTTTTCCAGGATAATGCTACAGAGAGAGAGAGCGAGAGAGAGCGGGAGAGAGAGAGCGAGAGAGAGAGAGAACCTTGACCATAAGAACTATATGAGCTAATTATTACAGTAGTCTATGTATTTTTAATACACTGCTTAAGTATAATGTACATGCTGCAGTATTTAATAGCTGCTGACTGGCCAAAAAGATAGTGAAACAGAATGAAAGCAGGTTTGGAGAGAGGGAGGGAAGGAGGGGTGGGGAGAGGGTATACGACTGCGCGGTTTCATATTTTTTCCCAAATTGCCCCTGCAGGTGCACAGGAGTGCTGTTGACCCAGTTTATCTCTCTCTCAGGTGATTAATGCAACATCGCTACAAACAAAGGTCACACCAGGGAGCAGGGGTGCAGGCCAGAACACAACAAGAGCTAAGGGAGTTACATATGGCTACCATTACAGCTGAGAATAAGTTGTGTTTGTAGGGCTTAGTCCCTATGGATACACACGAGAAGTAAAAATAAATAAATAAATAGGAAGGAAGACAGGAACCAGGAAATAACACATTAGCAGGGTATATACATTTAGAAAAACATATGAAATGGATACAGCTGCCAGCTACCCTTTCTGACTGAGCACTAGGTTTCTTCTAATACAGGGTTAATACATGCTGATCCCAATAGTAATAGTTACTCACCGAAATCGTTTGTTGTTGACATCAAAATGCACCCAAAATGCTATGCAAGTCTGAGTTTCCGTAGACAGCGACAACCTAAAGCAAAAGTTGTTTCCATGCCACAACAACCTGTTTAATATCAGAGCAAGCCAGGCATCTTAATTGGGTTTCTATAATCGGAGTGTGATCTTAACCGGGTTATTCTAACCAAGTTATGACATTTGGATCGACATGCATCGACCCAAAACCAGATTACTTGAGTCACTGGGTTAAGAATTCTCTGTGCATGTAAGCGTAGCCAGTGTTAGCAAGTTATTGGTATCCCACAATTACCTGGGTGGCATGGAAGACACATTGTGGGAGTTTTTTTCATTTCTTTTGTCGTGTGTTTTGCTTGGTCACACACATTATGCTCAATCAGCCGAGCCAAAGCCCCTCCGGTTAAAGACAGTTTCTAGTAGTTTGCCACGGACTGTACACCTCAGATGGCAATAGACACTTATCAAGAAGTGTTACAGACATACAGTATTTATGATTAGAAACCATCGATGTTGAGCCTCAGCTATACGGGGGATCTAGTGGTGTCAGGTTCTGCCAATATTACACTGCTGCCACAAACATGTTGAGTCATCGTTCAACAGCTCCTGTGTCAAATTCACCAAGGTGCTAAAGAGCCTGCACCACCAGAAGTAGAGTTTAGAAGTATCACATACACACAGCCCGAGGTACTTTAACTGCTCATGAAATTAGGTCATTTTGTAAGACTCTGAAGTAGGGTTCAGGTTTTCATTCCACCTAGTATGTGTTCCATTTTAAAGAAGCTCTACTAGTTGAGTCCTGAAACACAACTGCTTTGAGTTTCACTGCCGGACTGTATATTTCCACAGTTGACACAATGCGAATATGAATGCATTCTTTTTCTTTACTTTTCTAGTTATCATTTTAACGTGCCCTGCAAGCCAAATGCTTCACTCTAAAAAATCATATTTGACTCCAACTGCAAGAGTAATTGTGCTGCGTGTACTTTTTTTTTCTGCGGCTATCTAAATTATAATCTCTGGTTTCAGCGAAAAGACCAATGCACATTCTCTGAGGTATTCCATAGCCATGGTTCTTTTCCAGAGCAATTACTGGGGCTAAATGAAGCAATGATTTTCTTCATATATGTGCCAGCTGCAGTGCAAATGGTTTTCACTCTGCCAAAAAATCTAGTTGATTCTGTGGAGCTGAGCCTAAAGATGCACTTATGAGTGAACCAGGGCCATTCAGGCATTATGTGGAACCAAGTACTTTGATCCAACATTCTTATCATGTTTCTTCAGATTGTGTTTTTGTGTAGAATGTAACTCCAATATTGTATTAATGAAGATATCTTTTTGATTATCTGTCATGACGACGCATTTGAAGATACAGTATTTTCGTTTCTCTCTGAAAGTACCCGCCATGGTGCTATTGCAGACATGTAGTAGCACCAAGGTGGGAAACTGGCATTATATGGCACTATATTGGCATTATATACTGCATGTTCGGAGACACGTGTGGAGGTGTGGAGTGCGGAGGTGGTTAAAATGTCCAGAATGTTGTGATCTGATGCTTGAGGTTCAGATTGACCCCACAAGACGTTTAACCGGTTTATCTAATGCAGATTGGAGTTTTAGCCAAATAAACATTTCTCAGAGGCAGAGCTCGTCTGGAGGCAGAAATAATCTCATTGGGTGAGTTAAACCTCAGTGGGCGGAGCCAAAGAACCGCAAGTTAGCGAACTGGCAAATTTGAATGGTAAAGGAGGGAGTCTGGTCAAAACAGAAATAAAAGATATGACTCTAAATGACTTTTTTTTTTCATTCATTCATTACCATGGCATGACCTTGGAAGGTCAGCAGGCTAGCTTACCTATTTAGCTGTAGGCTAGTATGTCTAGTTTGAACTTGGAAGGTCAGGTAGGGTAACTAGCTAATTTAGATAAATGAGTATGGCTAGATTGCATATTTTCAGTGTAGAGAGAGCACTAGGATTCATACCTCCTCTGTTACCACCTTGCCTTTTCCATTGGACTTCACTCTTAACATTACTTAGCCAGAACAACGGTGGTTCCTTGGCTCTGCCCATAGAGGTTTAACTCAACCAAGAAGATTATTTCTGCTGCCAGAGCAGCTCTGTTTTCAAGAAATGTTTGTAGAACTAAAACTCAAATCTGCTTATCTTTCATTGCTAATGCCATATTCCTCTACACCAGGATGGCATTGGAAGAGTATCCATATTTAATTGACAATAACCCTCTTATGCACATGTTTTCAGTAAGATCTCATTCTATTGGTCCTCCCAAGCTTTTACATTGTGATGTATCCCCAGGTCAGCTGCATATCGAATGGGTATAGGTTAATAGGTACAACAGATTGAGCACATAGATTGAGTATGTTGTACCCAAAATATACACAGTATACACAGTATGTACAGTATCATTCTCTACATGGTCCTCAGGTAAATGGGAAGGAGCTGTCCAAATCCAGCCATGAGGAGACTGTGGAGGCCTTCCGCAGTGCCAAGGACCCCATCATGGTGCAGGTCATCAGGCGGACCCCCAGTGGCCGCCCCCATGGCCCCCCTCAGGAAATCCATGTGGTGGATGTGTGCACCCAGACTGACATCACCTTTGAACACATCATGGCGCTGGCCAAGCTCCGGCCTACCACCCCTCCTGTGCCTGACGTCTGTCCCTTCCTGCTCTCTGACAGGTACTCAGCTATAAGCCCTCTGTCTGTGGGGGGATGAAGGGAGGACATCTCACTTTTTAACACAAGATATTAACTGACAGTAATCCTTTTTAGTGGCAGGTTTACCTGGAGGTAGCGAGACCGACAGATGAAATAATAATGTTGGTTTGTTTGTTGGCACTGAATGGGGTTTGTATGCTACTAAGATCTCTCCTTCTTAGGCAGAATCAATTTGAGTCTCGACTCTTTTATTTTTTATTTGATCTGATACAACATGATTCAATATGAATATGATTCAGTGCCATGAAGAGCAATGAGTTTTTTGAAGTGTCTTTATTTTGACTCTGGCTGGGACTGGTGGTAATCAAACAAAAAAAATCAATGTTAGCATGGTAATGTCATTCCTATCATATAGGTAAGGCACCTGTATAAAATAAATGAAATTTCTGAATAGGTTTGCATGTTACTGTGATACATAATGTTTCTCTGGAGCTTGTCAACATAAACTTCTTAATGTCCTCAACATTTTACATTATTTCAGCAATGGGAAATATGAAAGTCTTACATTCCCCCCTACCAGAAAAGAGACACATAATTAGTGCTTATAATATAAAGCATGGATATAATGAAAACATCATAAAGAATAAGCGTGGTTAACATTGCAATGTTGGGTTTGCTGATAAAACAAACTCAACTGTAACTAAGTGCAATTGTGTCAAGGGTGAAAAGGCTGAAAATAATTCTCACGAGCAATCAAAGTCTACAGAAAACTTCAATCATTGCGCGTGACAGCTTCGAGCGAGTTTGAATGCATGAACACTTCCAAATTGTTGCTTTGAGCCATGTTGTTCGATCATGTTGTTCCCGTGACAATTCCCACATCATGTCACCACAAAATAGGCTGCAGCCACGTTCACAAGGGGGCATAGTGTGACATGGAGGGAGAAAGAAAGAAACAGTAATAGAGAAATTTGAACTGGGTTTTCCTGGTCAATACGTGGCTGATACAATTTGTTATTTATTGTGTGTCTGTGAATAAGACATACAAATATCTCAAAATCTTTATGATAGGCTTCACAATTTACATCGTATCAAGTATCAAGGGGTTTTCCTGGAAAACAACAAAAGAAACTGGGTTCATTATTTCCTTTTCTGGCATTTTTTCATATTCTCTTCATCTCAAAGGAGAAGCAAACTATGAACAAGACAAAGTTTAGCATAAAGGAATATCTAGGTTTCTCCCCTTGGGAATGAGACATTGAAATAGTAGCTATGCAGGAGCTTTATAGCACCGAGCTGGGAAGTTAATTGAGACTGTCTTGGTAAACCAGGGTACATTAAGTACCCTGGATAACAAGGATAATCGTCTCAAATCCGTCCAGTATCCATTGTCATTTAGAGAACATTGGAGATAAGTTGAGTCATTCAAGGATCAGATTTTAGTCTTCTACTCTATCTGAATTGCTCATCATTAAAAACAAATGTGTTCGGTATCAGCTGATAACCAAGATGTAACCACGTTTTTTTTGTGTAATTGGTATAGACCTCGGCATACCACACATGACCTGACTAAACCCTTTGTCCAAATGTATATATCCCTCGCTCTGTAACTATAGAATTCCCCACAGGGCCTTCTTGCAATAATTGGAGCTGCTTGGCGTTTTGTCTCATGGAAGGTTTACAAGGTGATTAAAGCAAATGGGCTAATAAAAAACTAGGCAACACAGTGCAACGTGCGCTCGCAGGCTTACAGCCCCAGGCCGAGCCCAAATGTAATCAATGTGTCCCATAAAACACACATTTTCTTCTCTTCATCTGAGATCAGGTGCACAAGCCAATATACTGCAGGTTTTATAGGTATAACAAATGTTTGCCACTCTCATTTTTGAGGCTAGATTGTAAACCTTTGTAATTTTATTCTATGCACACACTGCCAAAGTTGTTACAACGTGTGATATTGGCGCATTAGAGTATAAAGCATTCTGACATTTACCAGTTTGGTTTTGTCCCCAGAATATTATTTTGAGACAGGACCTGTTCAATTTACAGTAGTGGATAATCTGACAGTCAGACAGCCACTGAACACATCACTCAGCATGTTCAACAGAATGGCAGTTTATCGTGTGTGGCATTGAAGATGCTCATCCTGTTAGGCCCGTGCAACGTTGTTTTGTTCTGTGAGTGAGTGCAGCATAATAGAGTTACACTGTACAATGTGGGGGGTTTTGTCTTGCTCAAGCAGGAAGCAAATTAAGTGGATATAGAATTTTAACAAAGGGGTGGTACTCACACACACACACACTTCACTGGCGGTGAAAGCACTTGACAAATCCTTTATTCTTCAGATTCTAGCAAAGACAAAAGCAAGAAAATCCTGTCACTTCAAGGTATTGAACACATATGTGGAAGAGAATGAGAACAGGATCTCTCTTACGCCCAACTCTCCACCTCTTTCTCTCTCTCCCTCTGTGTCTCTCTGCCCTGACAGCTGTCATTCTCTCCATACAATGGACCAGGAATACTATGAAGGGACAGACTACCTCTCCCCCCTGCCAGCTGATGGAGAGAGGACAGAGGAGTTTGAGTACGAGGTGAGAGCTGATCACATTTCATGTCACTGTTAATGACTATAGCACGGGGAATAACACATAGCACAGACATGCACCTGTATGTACAGACACATATACACACACACACATACAACTACCTATATATTCCCTAAACACTCCAAATCTAATGATGCCTACCAATCGGTGGAAGAGCCCAGCACTAATTGACTCTACAGGCAAATCCCAAAGGGACAGTAGTGACAGATGATCGGCCACATTACAGACAGCTTGGAAAATCCTCAGGACCCTTGCTACCGCTGGCAGTGATGACACGCCTGCCTGTGTTTATTTTGTAAGGTGGAAAAAATGAAGCAGGAAACAGGAACACAGTGGTGGTGCTATTTGAGATTTGCATGTGTGCCACCAAGGTGTTTTCACGAGTCTAGAAGAATGGAGAAAAGGAAATCTGAGCTTGATCAAACCCAATTAAAGTTAAAAGGTGTGTGTGGCGGGTGCCATCAAGGAGCAAATCAAAAGAAGTGAAACGCATTTCTATCAATTTCCCCGAGATCTTTATTGGAGCTTAAGTAATAGGGAGGTGCAGGAGCACATTGATTAGTTTGATAGATGATGTTACTAACGCTGTCGATCTCTCGCACACATACAAACACACACAAAGACACACGCGCACATACAGATGCACACACTGTTTGATTTGGCTGTGACAGGAAGTGATAAACAGACTCTGTCTCAAACCAGAGACTTTGGTCCAATATTCTTTATTTCCAAGTCATTGAGGAGCAGGCATGCTGCGAGAAGGGGCTCTGACTGGTCTGATGTATGATGATTGCTCATCCCTCCCTCCTCTTATTTGTTTCATTTGAGTTTGTTCTGAATGCTTCCACCCACTGAGTTTGAGCTGTTTCTTCGCCTCCTAAAGAGATTTGTGCATCCACTTGTATCGCAGAGGCCCCGGTGTCAAGTCGGCACAAATATAATATATTAAGCCCTCTCTTTATGCCTCATTTCTATTAACAAATCCTATTATATTGTGTATGCTTTGCAGCCTTCACCATTTTTTATTTCATGCTTGGGGAGGTTGATTAGCACCCCAACTTACCGTATGTCAGTAGAATATCCTCTGAGGAAGATGTAGTCAAAAGCTGAAAGCCACTTTCAGAGTCAAGACCTGCTCCCTCGCTCCCTGCGGAAGGAGAAAGAGAGAAAAATAATAAAGAAAGTGAGAGGTTTCTTTGCAGTACCTTCATCAGATGAAAAAGCACAAGGTGTGGGAGAGCAGCCTGCCATCACATCACAGAGGAAACGTCTAATTCACCTTTCTAATACATGAGGACATCAGTGTTTCCTTTAGTACTGTGGTAATCAACATTGTGAGAGTGGTATAGTATAGCGGTTGATGGCTAGTGTTAACATCAATGTATGGACATTGACTTTAGTGTATGCACAAGTTCCTGGACTGCCTACTGAATGGATAAAGGGGCAGCAAGCTAAGCAGCATACTATGTTATCATCTAATCCAGTCATCAGCATGTGTATGGACTGAAGGCTGTATTCAGTCAAACATCCTGAGAGACATCAAAAGACCACCTCAGTACCACCTCATCTTACCTGCTGTCTCGAGAAAAAAACAACTGTGGACCGCCCAAAGACCTGCGCCACATACAGGACAGGCATTATAACTACACTTTCAGCGGGAAACATCATAAATTGCATAGGGTCCTTTAATGTGTGTATGGCCACAACACTATGTCAGTAACCATTCCTTACATTAGTTCCAGTGAGTTCTGAAGAAGCAAAGTGCTCCAAGCTCAGAGATAGCCTTGGTGCTCCTCCCTCTCTTTCTGCCAGTGGCAGTCATCCATGCATTTGTGACTGCTTTTTCAATTACTGGTAATCAAAGTCACGATTATTATGACAGCATCCAATGCGCTTTGATGGTGGGCGGCAATCTCCCCCTAATCATACCATCACAGTCATTAATTTACTGTCAGCCCTCGTCCCTGTGCCACGCCACAATCTCCCGCCTGAGAGGCTGAGAGCTCGCCTGGAAAATGGAAAAAAAATCAGAAGGGAAGAGGCAACGTTCCAGAGGAGAGACTGCCGAATGTGTGTGATGGATCAGGAGACAGCCTCCTGCCTGTCTGTGTCTGTATCTGTGTCTGTGTCGGTGTCTGTGTCTGTTTGTATTACAATAGTATTAAGCCTTGAAAACAGGAAAGCAAAAAGCATCTGGTAATGGAAAAAGGGATATCAGTGTTTTTATCTCTGCAAATGCACACACACACACACACACACAAAGTTGGTGTTTCATCCAACATGCAGTAATTGCAGCAATCTATTTTCTCTGATCATTTAGCCACAGGTCTTCTACACTAAGTCATTAATTAGTCACTAGTAACTTCAGGCTTTTCTCAGATAGAGATGATGCAGTACCTCTTCACACCTCTCTCTTGCCTCAGTCTGAGCAATTAATTTGTATGGTTTATTTTTAGACAGATGTCTTGAAGACATTCCCAGTGATTTCCATATTTCCTTCAGATATCCTGCAACAACTCCTCACATCAAGTTAGCATGCAAGATGTGCACTGTCACAACAACTCCTATTACCTCCATGACCGCTTCATTGCATCAGAAGATGTGCTACTTTGGTAATATCTCTCCCAACAATGACAATGATAGCTCATTAGTAACTGTTTTAACACAGCTAATGACTGATGTTTGCAATTCACTTCATTCAGCAATTCAGCACTAAAGCTTCCCCAGTCTTACTCTTTCACATCATATCCTCACATATCATCCGGGATTTGAAGTTGTCATCGCCTCTGAGACAGTCAATTAAAGATCTGAGCTTCCTGTCAGGTCGAGGCTGTCGGGAAAGATGAAATGACAAAGCTCAGATAATGTTGCTTTTTTTCCTTTCTTTCTCTCCCTCTGTCTGTGTGAATGTGTTTGTCACTGAGTACACTTGTGTGAGAGTGTGCATCGGGTTGGTGGAGGGGTACAGGGATTGCGCTCTTTGTCCGTGTGTGTGTGTGTGTGTGTGTGTCTGTTTGTGTCTGTGTGTGTGTGCTTGGAGTGCAATTAGCCCAGCAGCAGGTCCCTAGTCCAGAGGTACCTTGATGGTCTGTTAGTATGTGAAGGAAAGGCAGAGGTAGAGAGAGGGG